>JAANDH010000712.1:139494-150491 GCA_011799765.1 Nymphaea thermarum
CAGTTTTCAAAATTTTCAGATACGCGGACACGGCTACATTAAATATTCTAAAAAATGATAAGATTAAAAAAACATTAAATTAATAGTACAATCTTGTGAGAAAATGTGTTTTATCACAAAAGTACTGAATATTTGAAAGGATTGTTCATGGAAATAACTGGATGCATCATAAAAAATTGATAAAATGAAAAAAAAAAAATATTAAATTTTTAATTTTTAATGTTAGCCGTGTCTAGCCGAGTCGCCGTGTCGGCGAGTCGACACGGGACTCGGCTGGTTTTAGACGAGTCTGTGTGACATAGAGTTTAAGATGAATGGAGGAAGAGTTAGGAGGTTACTAATATCAACCGTTGCTGGGCTGCTTCACTGAACTCAATTTGAATATGTTCTTCAGATTCCTTACGATTTATTTGTTTATTGCTGATCTTTAGAGTGCCATAGTGGTTACATGGTCCTTCGCAGTTAGGCTTTAAGTAACCCTCTCTGGTTGGAACAGAGCAGCGGTATGGCCCTCGAAATTCTTATTTGCCGTTATATTTTAGCATATGCAATTAGATTGAAGAAAAGGTCCATGAAACTGAGAATTCATTGCTACACTTGACGTTCTTTTGAATGCTTTCGACCAATTCACTTTCTTTAGAAGAAATCTTTTACTTCTTGAGATGTATGTTTTTAATTTTATTTGTATCTGAACTTGGTGCTAATTATATTCTATTGGCTTGCTGCAGAAAATTCTCCATTGGGCAATTTATATCGCGTTCCTCCACCTGAAATTAGACAAATTGTTGATGCACCACCTCTTCCCGCATTGTCCTTTTCTCCGCAGAGGGATAAGATACTGTTCTTGAAGCGTAGAGCTTTGCCTCCACTATCTGAACTTGCAAGACCAGAGGAAAAGCTGGCTGGTATGCGCATTGATGGAAAATGTAACACTAGAAGCAGGATGTGGGTATCAGCAATATTCTTTATTTCATTGAAAAATCTTAGGAGATAGAAAAATTTTTATTGTCTGGACTCTGGACCACTTTGTCATTTTTACATTTAATGTTTATTTGCAGGTCATTCTACACTGGTATAGGAATCCATGAGCTAATGGGTGATGGCACTCTTGGACCTGAGAAAGAGGTGCATGGTTTCCCTACTGGAGCAAAAATAAACTTTGTTAGCTGGTAACCCCTGAAATCCATATACTGGAGTGTTACATTTGTAACAAGTTTCTGTGCCAGTGCTACTGATCATTTTTATTCCTAATTTTCAATTTTTGCTGCATTTTAATTCAACAAAGCCACCTGGGACTCACTAGATGTCTTCTTTAGGAAGTTATTTATATCTTCTTCATCTTTGTTTGAATAACTTAACCGATTTATTGCCATGGTGTGGTAGTATCACTAGGTATATATTTTTTTTCTGGAAAATACCTTGAGATAGTTAGATTGAAGAATTGTCCTTCTGAGGTGTGTGCTTGGCAACCTGTTTGAGTGGCAAATATAACGCCTGCTTTTGATCATAATCAATAAATCACTACAATAGTTTTATAGCCAATGAAACTCGATCCACATCAAATAAGATAAGCAGATAGTGAGTTTGATCGTTGATCTGTTTTATACCTGTTTAGAATCATCGTGTCTAATATGTTTTCGTATAATTGGCAAGGTCTCTAGATGGACAGCATTTATCCTTCAGCATTAGATTTGATGAGGTGATCTCTGATGCTTTAGCAAAAGCACACCAGTTGTTTTTTATTGGATATGGTATATCTACCAAGCTAACTTGTCGTTTTCAATTTATTTTTTCCTCTTTGACATTTTAGGATGAGAATACAAGCAGCAGACTGAGAGTATGGGTTGCAGATGTGGAGACAGGAAGAGCTCGTCCATTATTTCAGTCACCTGATGTATATCTAAATGCAATCTTTGACAAGTATGTGCAAGCTGTGTACATATGATTTATGATATACAAAACATAAAACTTGTTTAATGGCTGTTCTTTTTCTTGTGTTTCACAGTTATGTTTGGGTTGATAATTCCACACTTCTGGTTTGCACAATTCCTATTTCTCGTGGAGAACCACCAAAGAAGCCCTTGGTCCCGTTTGGTCCAAAAATTCAATCAAATGAGGAGAAGAGTGTTGTACAAGTAAGAACTTACCAGGATTTGCTTAAGGATGCATATGATGAAGACTTATTTGACTATTATGC
Source organism: Nymphaea thermarum (assembly GCA_011799765.1). Classification (NCBI taxonomy): domain Eukaryota; kingdom Viridiplantae; phylum Streptophyta; class Magnoliopsida; order Nymphaeales; family Nymphaeaceae; genus Nymphaea; species Nymphaea thermarum. Next base: position 141,692 of record JAANDH010000712.1, read on the forward strand.
CACCACACAACTGGTTTTGGCATCTTTAGATGGTTCAGTGAAAGCTATAGGTCCCCCTGCTGTATATACATCAATTGATCCATCACCTGATCACAAGTACCTTCTGGTGGCCTCTATTCATCGGCCTTACTCCTTCATTGTTCCATGTGGACGATTTCCTAAAAGGGTTGAACTGTGGACAACTGATGGGAAGTTTATAAGAGAAATCTGTGATTTGCCACTTGCTGAAGACATTCCAATAGCCTTCAATAGTGTGCGCAAAGGAAAGCGTTCTATCGGTTGGAGACCTGATCAGCCATCAACACTCTACTGGTATATACGATGTGAATCATTAGAATTATTCAGAGGAAACTGATGATTGTGATTGCTTAATCTTGGTGCTTGATAATAATTATGTAGAATTCGTTACCAAAATTTTGATGTTCATAGGTCAATTAACCATTTTCAGATAAAGGACATCCAAATTGGAATTGTAAACAACTATAATCAGCATTATTTTTGAAATATGAGCCTTGGTGAGAGATGTTATAGGCATGGTTCATTCCCCAATAAAAGAACTTATAAGTGGTAAACTGGTAATAAGATGATCTAGGTTGGATTGCTGGATTTATTCTATACTCTCAAACAATCGTGTGCAATGTAATGACCTTTTTCTTTCAGTGAAGTATGACACTCACATGCCATCATCCATGTGACTAACCTTTCATCCAGAAATGTGAGGCAAGTTCTCCCTAATAACTTGATCCACGTTAGCAGAAACATGGTTCTGTTGGCCATACTTGATCCAGTAAATATTTCATATGAGGGCACATTGGACAATCTTTTATCAAGCATAGAACAAAGTACAAGCTCCGATTGAAGGTCAAGGAATTAAATTGGAGAAACATGACATGATGAAATGCTGAATAGTCACTGCACAAAATATCTCAAATATAACAAGGATAACTGTGTGTAACCAACAAAAAGGGTACCTCTTATTCCTCATTGAAAAAATGGTGAAGCCTATAAATAGTTTCTCATTTCTGTGCTTATTTGCACTATTTTGTGTACTAATTTTACCAGGGCAGAGACACAAGATGGTGGTGATGCAAAAGTTGAAGTTTCACCTCGTGATATAGTTTATACGGAGCCTGCTGAACCATCAGATGGGGAAACACCAGAGATCTTGCATCAACTTGATCTTCGTTATGGGTATGCACTGGAGTTATTCCTTCTCTTCTTTCTGAACATGCGTTTTCCAAACTTTCAGCAAGCATTCTTATGAAAGAACGTCTCATTGATTTTGCTTCTTTTTTAGCACAAAAAGTAGTTTTCCTGCTTTGCCATTGGTAATGGTTATGATCAACAATTGGTGTATTGCTTGTTCTCTACATCATTGTACATCCCTATTTTCCAGATCCATTCCACTTGGCAGATTCAGTTGATTGGTGACACGGGTGCTATGTAGTTGATATGTGATTGTGTTGATGGCTATTTTGATTGGGTTTGAAACAAATTCTTTTGCTTTCATGTCCTCTCCATCCCTCAGATACAAGGGACCCACAAATCCAATTATGGTGCTACTAATTAATGTAGAATTGTAGACAAAATCATTAACTTTTTCCCTTTTGGAAGGAACTAAATTTCTCGTATATTTGGTCATATCAGGAATTAAGGTTTGGTAGTTGGTACTACTACTAAGCCTACAATACATTTTTTCTCTCATTATATATATATATATATCGGTGTCACAAAAAACACGTTTTTTTAAAAAAATGTTAAAAATGAAAAAAACGTGAAAAACATGTTTTTTTGCCTTTTTTGCTTTCCTTCATTTTTTTATGTTTTTTAGTGCCAAACAGTTTTTTTTTTCATTTTCTATTTGTTGCAAATCTACTTATTTTTTATTTTTGTGTTATACGTTTCTCCCTTATTTTATTTTTCCTTCATTTCTAGTTTTTTTTAAATATTTCCCGTATTTTTCTTTTTTTTTTCAAGCTTGTTGTATTATACGCAAGAAAAACCTCGCCGTTTAGAGCTCCAAATCATTATTTATGAATGTACACACACACACACCCACATGCCTTTTTCTGTAGAAAATGGTATTTCAAAGTTCCTCCATTCAGAACATAATAAGTTATCATTCACCACATCTCATCAATTAATCATGGTTCAGCAATGCAGTTCTGAGTCAAAAGTTGCTAAGTAACACACACTGGTTGTCAGTCTACCATTTTGAGCAAGATGAAATGTCTACCATTTTGAGCAAGATGAAATGACTCAAGAAAGAAACAGAAAACCATACACCAAGTTCAGGTGCCAATTATGTATTTCAGAAAAAGCTGTTAACACACAGATTGTGGGGCACAAAGCTATATTCAGTTCTTAATACTGTAAAAGGGTTTTGAGAACGTTATGGAGTAACCTTATTTTCTACCTTTGAATCCACATCATATGTGGTGTGTTAGGAGCCTAGGATAGTTGGTACTCTTTAGTAATGCTACATATTATAATTTTAAGAGGCTAAACTTGCATTTGCAACATTAAAGAAGACAACTGCATCATTTATTCTCTTGTGCATGTTCATTTATATATGAAGTTACTGGCTATAATGACCCTAACAATATTTTACTGAGTGAAATGACCAAAACTCTCTTAATTGCTTCTTTCGGAGCAACTATCTTTTTTTTTTTGGAGGAAATCAAAAGTAACTTTTGACATTAAAGTGTATTTCTATGTCTTAACAAATATAATTTCTTTGAGGATGTTAAATCAGTTTTTTCAGATAATGTCGATGGTCTGTATCCAAAAGGAGCAGATGACGTCCATAAGGTTGTCTAATGTGACATCATGGTGGGAGTCCTCAACAAAGACATTAGGTTTCTAAATATATTTTACCTTTTTTGTTTCTGGAATCTTGTGTTCTGATGTTTCTGATATTTTCACTTTGCAGTGGCATTTCATGGTGCGATGACTCGTTAGCATTAGTCTATGAATCTTGGTACAAGACAAGGCGTACTAGAACATGGGTTATCTCTCCTGGAAACAAAGAAGTGAATCCACGCATATTGTTTGACAGATCATCAGAGGATGTGTATTCTGATCCTGGCTCCCCTATGTTGCGGAGAACATCTGCTGGAACCTATGTTATAGCAAAGATAAAAAAGAATGATGAGGGGACTTTTATTTTGTTGAATGGAAGTGGGGCAACACCTGAAGGAAACATCCCGTTTCTTGATTTATTTGATATGTATGTTATTCTTGCAGTCATATGATTGAAATAACTGTTGCATTATAAGCTTTTCTTACATCATAATAGGAACTAATTTCATTCTCTTCTCAGAAATACTGGGGACAAAGAGCGGATATGGCAGAGCGATAAGCAAAAGTACTATGAAACAGTTATAGCTTTGATGTCAGACCAACATGACTGTGATTTGCACATTGACCAACTGAAAATATTGACATCAAAGGAATCAAAAACTGAAAATCCTCAGTACTATCTAGTTAGTTGGCCAGATAAGCGAGTTCACCAGATAACTCATTTTCCTCATCCATATCCACAACTTGCTGATTTACAAAAGGAGCTGATCAAGTACCAGCGCATGGATGGTGTTCAGCTTACTGCTACTCTTTATTTGCCTCCAAATTATGATCCTTCTAAAGATGGGCCTCTACCTTGTTTGTTCTGGTCTTATCCTGGAGAGTTTAAGAGTAAAGATGCAGCTGGACAGGTCCGCGGTTCCCCTAATGAGTTTGCAGGAATAGGTCCAACATCAGCCCTTCTTTGGTTGGCTAGAGGGTACTGTGATCTGTTCTCTTCGTTTTTCATGTATCATTGTGTCTCTATATATATTTTGGTAGGGTCGTTTAAGTTCTTCTCTTACTGTTGCTTATGCAATACATAATTACATATTGTCCACGTATCCCTAGTGCTGATTATCCAGGACGCGTGATAGAAAGCTTTTTTTATTTCTCTTTACATTTTTGGATAGTTCTTGGAGATACTTATAGACGTATCTTACAGGTTTGCTATTTTATCTGGACCCACGATCCCAATCATTGGAGAGGGTGATGAGGAGGCAAATGACAGGTAAAATTTCAAGTTGATACCTTTGGATTCACTTTTCTGTCTCAGTTTAGAAATGTTCCGCCCTTCTGCTGGTCTCTTCTTTTTGGTTTTAGTCTTTCGTATGAGAATAATTCTTGCTCTTTTCAAATCTAATTTCATGTCCTATGCGGAGTATAATAACTTGATTATGGATGTACTTTGGATTTTAATTTGTTTGTTGTGTTATTAGATACTTTTAACTATACATAGTAAATGGCTGCTCTTGTTTCCTAAACAAACATATTATTGCTTGCTTTTAGGTATGTTGAACAATTGGTTGCTAGTGCAGAGGCTGCTGTGAAGGAAGTTGTGCAAAGAGGGGTAAGAATTAAAGTATTTCTGTGTCTTGCATCAAGTACTGTTATTGCAGTTACTGAAAGGGGCCAGTTTGCATAGGTGGCTCATCCAAGTAAGATAGCAGTTGGTGGGCATTCTTATGGTGCATTTATGACTGCAAACCTTTTGGCACATGCCCCTCATCTTTTCTCTTGTGGCATTGCTCGCTCTGGAGCCTACAATAGAACTCTCACTCCATTTGGTTTCCAGGTAGTTTACACATCTATGGCCAATTGACAACTTGGAATGCAAATTTTCCATTGAAAAAATGCTTGTAAGTTACTGTTCTGAAATATGTTTGTACTAACCATGTGACTTGACAGAATGAGGATAGAACACTCTGGGAAGCAACCAGCACATATGTTGAGATGAGCCCATTCATGTCTGCTAACAAAATCAAGAAGCCCATTTTGCTTATTCATGGGGAAGAAGATAACAACCCAGGAACGCTAACAATGCAGGTATGGATGTTTTAAGACCATTTCTCATAATTAATGAATATTGTAATGATAATTAATTTCACATTGGTTTATGTTTTCTATTTGTAAGGCTTTTCTTGCCTTTATCTCAAGCTTTTTGTTGCTTTATCTCTTGTGTCTATCTCTTTAGGAGATATCAGTGATCTAAGCAACCATATCTCTGACTTCCTTATAATACAATTCATGAATATCACAAATAAAATTACTCTATTTGTGACCATTCACTAGAAGCTCCTTTTCTTTGCCTGGTGGAGAATTTACTGTGCACTTCTTGAGTTTCTCTTTCTCTCTCTCTCTCTCTCTCTCTCTCATATGCACACATCCACACACACACTTTCTCTAACACGGGCTAGCAATGCATATACACGTGCTTGAATTTAAGCACCCAACTGAAAGTGGACACGTGGTTCCTTATATTATCTATCTGGTAGTTGCAAATTTTATTGTTACTGTTCTACTTATGGTTATCGTGTACTTGGTGGATGAAGCTTATTATTTTATAATCTTGGCTCAGTCGGATAGGTTCTTTAATGCTCTGAAAGGTCATGGTGCACTTTCCCGGTTGGTGGTTCTTCCATTTGAGAGTCATGGCTATAATGCACGTGAGAGTATTATGCATGTTTTGTGGGAGACTGATCGGTGGCTTCAGACATACTGTGTCAGCTTGTCAGATAAAACTACAGAGGTTGTATCTGAGATTGATGAGAAGGAAACACAGAATGATTCTCAAGGGAAAGTTCTTTCAGCCAGTGGAGGTGGTGAATCTGATAAGGAAGGAGCAGAACAAGTAATATTTTCATCTCCAAGGGCATCATTGTGGTAATTGTTAGTTGAACCTTTGGTATTTCCTGTTTCTTAGGGCATAAATCTCCTTCATGTTTCTTCTTCCTACAAAAGAAATTGTATTGCTGTTCAGTATCATGCTTATTTTTCCCTTTTGATATTTCTGGATGTCCATTCACTTCAGGATTTTTAACTTGTCTCATCCTTATGTTGGTTTTAGCTGCAAAGGTGGTTTAGCAAAATCCTCTTCGGGTCTTAATTTTCATTAATTTATGGTTTTACATAACCAAATTTACATTAAATTAGTGGAAACTTTTTTTTGCTTGTTCATCTCATCCTTATGTTGGTTTTAGCTGCAAAGGTGGTTTGCAAAATCCACTTTCACTTTATTTCACATCCCAGGTCTTAATTTCCATTAATTTATGGTTTTACATAACCAGGTTTACATTAAATGGTGGAAACTTTTTTTTTTTTTGGCTTGTTAGAAGAACATAGGTTATGACATACATCAGAAAAATTAACGTGGAAACAAAGGTCTAAGAGTTAAGTAGTGTAATAACCAAGACTTCATCCATGATATGGACTTGAAGTGGCTTCAAGTAGCAGGGATGGTTTCCATCTTAGGAGGTGTTACTAGGCATCACGTCCAGGTCCCAGCATTAGTAAGATATTACAAGAAGTTGAAAAATCGAATGGTTAGCATGTGTACCTCTCTCTCTCTCTCTCACACACACACACACACACATATTACTTGCTTACGATATTACAACTTGAGGTCCATTGCAATTGTTACTCTGAAATCTGAATTGAGGTATGTGTTTACGATGCTATACAACTATAGGTCTGCATGATTAAAATAAGGATAACAGCCTTGCCTATTTGATTTGATTCAGGGGAAAATATTTTGACAAGAATTTCCTGTCCTGGGTTACCCTGTGGGGAGTTTTTGTGTGAGGTTGGGCATACACCTCAACTCCTTGGTCATTGCCCATCCTGCTGTTGAGAAATTTGGCCCACCCTGAACACCATGAGACTTTGCCCCTGCTTCTTTATATTCTACCAATCAACCGCTTGTAGTCTATTGACAATAGTATTTTGAAATTTGAACCAACTAGTTAGGCTATTGTTGTCTTTGTGTAATGTTATGTTTTTCTCTGTTTAGATAAGCTTGCTGTTCTAGTAGCCGCTGCAACAATAAGAACCATCCAGATCCTGGTTTGACCATTTGAACTAGGCAGAAGAACCAAAATGCCAAGTCAAATTAAAAGTGCGGACGCAGGGCTGCATGCTGATCCAGCACTTCGAGATGGGTTGATGGAACAATTTTCATTTGTGTGCTGATTCGATAGTTTGTACATTATATATTATTGATCGATCTTATTCTTTCATAAGATCACTCTTGTACTCCTGCTGACTGCACAATCAAATAATGTCAAACATGTAAGATGCAATAACAATCAATTGTCAGTCTGCAGCCATGTTTCTTTATTTTTCGAGTTGCTTAGCGCACTGGCAGGCCTGTGGCCATCTTTTAAAACAAGATTCTTAAATGTATGACTTACACAAGCATAGTTGCAGGTCACTTTAACAGTTTTCTTTGGGGACATGGAAAGTGTTCTCAAGCACTTTTGGTTGAATGAGTTCGAAGGGGAACAAAGGCTTGAACTCACTTGTGAGTAGCAACAACGCACTTCAGGTGTGTCTTCTTGACCTTGGATTGTAAACCTAGCTTTGACTCAAAGAGTGATGCCCATTGACAAATGGATCACAGACTGCTTGCATGACAGCCATGGCCAAGGCCAAACTGTGCCGACACCCTTTGGTCTATGATGGTAGTCTTATGTGAACAGGAACTTCCCTGATTTCAACTGTTCAATTTATTTTTTTCCTTTATAGCTATGTAACCTCTTGAGGAATATGATGAGGGAGAAACTTCCCCAGAAAAAGGAAAAAAGCCTGATTTGCTGCTTATTCATCAATCTAGGACAAGAAGATTAAATGAAAATCACAGACGATCAGCAAGAAGATTAAATGAAAATCACAGACGATCAGCAAGAAGATTAAATGAAGATCACAGATGATCAGATTTGACACACTACATTGAATTGACAAATACCAACCAAAATCTCATTAAGCAAACCAAATCTGACCTAAGGGCACACTGAGCTGAGGTCCTTTATCTTGGATCCCTACTGAAAAAAATGTGAGATTCAGATTGCGTATTCAACCAAGCTGAACAAGGTAGCCTTGTTGTCAACCTTCTGCGCTATTGCTTCCGGTGCAACTGTGCTGGGAGAGGAGCTCCCGTCCCTTCTTATTACCAAAAAAATATGAGAATACAAGAATGTGCAGCGAAAGGAAGACAAACAAAATACATCGACAGCAGCTACCTCCACTCAAGAAACACTACGGAAGGAGAAAAGATAATCCCACTTTGCTGTCGAGTCAGGCTGTTCAACAAAACACAAAAGTTCAAAAACCTCTTTAACCGGATTACAGTTGAGCACTTTAACAGAGTGCACCTTCCTACCAAGAGGATTACAACACAAACCTTCTGTACAAAAAAGTTTAACAGCTGTAAGTAAGCTGGAATGCCACTTCTTAGGTGCAACAACCAGCTTAATACTGTAAACTCACCTGGCCATATACAAAAAAAAGCCACCCCATATCCTCAAGGTAGGGCCTACTTGGGCCTTGGCCCCACCTTAAAAAAAATTTAAATTTACATGTAAATTTAAAAAATTTCACTTATATTATATAAAAATTTTAAAAAATAATATTTCGGCCCTATTCAAAATTTAGTTATGAAATTTTTTTTGGCTCCGCCCCTGCATATCCCTTCTGTCTATTCTAGTAGCTTTTGATGCTGGACAAATGCCCGCACTGAAGATGAGTCCATTCTTTGATTTAAAGATGTTGCAGCGGAGAAGAAGGAAGAGAGAGAGAGAGAGAGAGAGAGGCAGCCGTGCGATAGGAGAACAAAAGAACTTAACATTACGATGGCCCTAATCTTTCTTATAAGAGAGATTAGGGTAAAACAAGAGATTTACAAAGTAACATAAGCAAAAACATAAAAATATTAAAGAGAGCTATAACTCTTTAATATTACACC
>JAANDH010000713.1:8878-147661 GCA_011799765.1 Nymphaea thermarum
CGGGAAGAACGGGGAGTTCCCACAGGTGCACGGCTAACATAGGCAGACTGTTCTTCCCCCTTTCGTCCACTGGAGAGCATCCTTCTTTGTTCTTCAGCTTCAACTCTGGAATAGACATCTTCAATACTAAATGATTCGTCAGAATTAAGAATCTGACTCCTTATATTTTCAAAATCATCATTCAGTCCGGATAAGAAAACGAATACCCTGTTCTCCCATTTATCAGTCATATATTGCATCTGGTCATGAGGACACTTCCATGTAATATCGGAGTGATAGTCAAGGTCCTCCCACTTTGATTTCAGTGCTGCATAAAAGTCTGCAACTGAGAGAGCACCTTGTCGCAGGGAATACACATCCTTCATAAGTTGATACACACGAACTTTCTTTTTCTTTTGACCATACATTTGCTCCAAAATAATCCACATATCCCTTGCAGTCTTCTTGCGAAGAATGAGGGGTTGAATATCAGGGGATACAGAATTAACAATCCAGGTTTTTACCTGGTTGTCTTCAAGATACCAGGTATCCCAGGCCATACTATCTTCCGCAGATTCAACCTTTTTCCCATTCACATAGGCAATGCGTCCTCGCCCTGCAATTCCCATGGTAATTGCAGGAGACCACCGTGAATAGTTCTCCTTGTGAAGCTGAACTGTGGTAACCTGAACCGGTACATGATCGCTCCGTGCAGACGTAACATCAGGTAGGTTGGTATTGACGGAAGAAGAAGAGGACGAGTCAGCCATAAACACAGATCAGAAGCGGCTGTGACAACTGGCGAAAAAGGAACAACGGCTGCAGCACAGAGCAGCGAAGGAGACAAACCAGAGGCGAACCTAAGGACGCCGAAGAAAAAAAACAGAGAGGGTCGCCGGAAAAACCAGAGAAGAGTCGCCGGAAAAACCAGAGAGGGTCGCCGGAAAAACCAGAGAAGAGTCGCCGGAAAAAAAGGGAACAAACCAGAGGGGCGCGACCTGCGGCGAGACCCGACAGCAATAAGACCAGAGGACGATGAACAGTGCTCTCAGCGCCAATAGATTTGTGCGACGGCAGACCAGAACTCCACAGCGTTTGAGTCGCAGGAGATTCCAGTGCAGAGACAGGTGCATGCGGTGACTGAGAGCCTCAGGCGGCAGCAGAAAGTACTTCGCCGGAACCTAATGCTCAGGCGGCAGCGGAAACAGCAGCGGAAGAGAGCCTCAGGCGGACAAGAGCAAAGCAGCACGAAAACAGGGAGCAGCGGCGGCGTTGGCCAGGGAGCAGCGGCGGCGCTGGACGCAGGCGTCGGCCAGGGGGCAGCGGCGGCGCTGGACGCAGTCGGTGCTGGACACTGGGCGTCAGATCAGGCGTCGGGCAATGAACAGTGACCGGGCGAGATGAACAGTCGGGCGAGATGCACAGTCGAGCGATGAACGCTGGAAAACTCTGATACGTGCGATGATACGTGCGATGAACAGTGATCTGGTGCGTGCAATGGATCCTCCAACACGAACCAAACAAAACAAATAATGCCGGAACTTCACGGCTCTGATACCATGAAGAATAAAAATATGCACGAGAGAAGAAGATCACACACCAACGTAACGTGGAAAACCCTCAACACGAGGGAAGACAAACCACGGGTGAGGAGATCTGACGCGCACTCGCAGCCAGACACTCTCTCTCTTCTAAATTTCATTAACTCAAAGAGATTAGGGTTTACATGGACTTAAGTAGTCCTTAGGGCAGACCGGATCTGGATCGAATCCGGACCCATACAATAGAAGACTCGTCAACACATTTCTCAATGGAGACCTTGAAGAGGAAGTATATAGGTGTATGCCTCCAGGATATGAGGAACCTGAAAAATGTTGCAAGCTAAGGAAAGCTTTATATGGGCTCAAGCAGTCTCCTCGAACATGGTTTGAACGACTCAGACTTGTCATGAGACAGTGTGGATACCATCAAGGGAATGGAGATCATACACTCTTTGTGAAGAGAAATGAGCAAAAAGTTACTATTTTGTTGGTATATGTTGATGATATGATTGTCACAAGTGATGATGAAGATGAAATAATGAAGTTAAAGAAATTGTTGGCGATCGAGTTTGATCTTAAGGACCTTGGTAAGTTGAAATACTTCCTTGGCATAGAAATTGCTAGGTCTAGGACTAGCCTTGTGCTAAATCAACGGAAGTACATTCTAAATTTGTTAAAGGAGACTGGGAAACTAGGGTGTAGACCAGCTTCTACTCCTCTAGATGCTGGCCATAAGCTAAGTCTTAGAGACGGGGAGCCACTTTGTGAAGAGGCAAAAAGAAGAAATCAATGTCTTGTAGGGAAGTTAATTTATCTTACTCTCACTAGACCTGATATTACCTTTGCTATGAATGTGATGAGCCAATTCATGCATGCTCCCACGGATGCCCACTTGAAGGCTGTTGACAGGATCTTGTGCTACTTGAAGAGGAATCCTGGCAAAGGTCTCTTATATGTCAAGCAAGGACTACAAATGCTTTGTATCTTCTCTTTCTTTGACTATGATTCCCAGGAATGTTGTTGAGGCTCAGAGTGATCCTAAGTGGACTTATGCAATGCAAGAAAAGATGGAAGCCTTGCGAAGAAACATGACATGGGAAGTTGTAAAGATTCCTGAGGCGGCTCACTTGGTTGGATCTAAGTGGGTCTACACCATCAAGCACAAACCAGATGGGAGTGTTGAAAGATACAAAGCTCGTCTTGTGGCCAAGGGGTTTAGTCAGAAATATGAGATTGATTATTTGGAGACCTTTGCTCCTGTTGCGAAGATGAAGACTGTCAGAGTCATTATCTCTTTAGCTGTGATGAAGGAGTGAAAGATGTACCAACTTGATGTCAAGAATGCATTTCTCAATGGAGACCTTGAAGAGGAAGTATATATGTGTATGCCTCCAGGATATGAGGAACCTGAAAAATGTTGCAAGCTAAGGAAAGCTTTATATGGGCTCAAGCAGTCTCCTCGAACATGGTTTGAACGACTCAGACTTGTCATGAGACAGTGTGGATACCATCAAGGGAATGGAGATCATACACTCTTTGTGAAGAGAAATGAGCAAAAGGTTACTATTTTGTTGGTATATGTTGATGATATGATTGTCACAAGTGATGATGAAGATGAAATAATGAAGTTAAAGGAACTGTTGGCGATCGAGTTTGATCTTAAGGACCTTGGTAAGTTGAAATACTTCCTTGGCATAGAAATTGCTAGGTCTGGGACTAGCCTTGTGCTAAATCAACGGAAGTACACTCTAGATTTGTTAAAGGAGACTGGGAAACTAGGGTGTAGACCAGCTTCTACTCCTCTAGATGCTGGCCATAAGCTAAGTCTTAGAGACGGGGAGCCACTTTGTGAAGAGGCAAAAAGAAGAAATCAATGTCTTGTAGGGAAGTTAATTTATCTTACTCTCACTAGACCTGATATTACCTTTGCTGTGAATGTGATGAGTCAATTCATGCATGCTCCCACGGATGCCCACTTGAAGGTTGTTGACAGGATCTTGTGCTACTTGAAGAGGAATCCTGGCAAAGGTCTCTTATATGTCAAGCAAGACACTCTTAGGATTGAAGGTTATTTAGATGCAGACTGGGCATGCTGTATTGACACTAGGAGGTCCACCTCTGGCTATTGTATTTATTTGGGAGGGAATCTCATAGTGTGGAGAAGTAAAAGGCAAGATGTTTGTTCGCGTTCCAGTGCTGAAGCAGAATACAGAGCTGTTGCTATGGGAGTTTCTGAGCTTTTGTGGCTGAAAGTATTGTTGACTGATATTGGTATAAAGGTTGAAGAACCAATGAAGATGTATTGCGATAACAAGTCTGCAATTAACTTGGCCAACAACCCTGTGCTTCATGACAAAACAAAACATGTTGAGATTGACCGACATTTCATTCGAGAGAGAATTGATGCTAAAGAACTTGTACTTCCTTACATGAGATCTGAAGACCAAACGACTGATGTTCTGACGAAGGCTTTATCTTCGACCTCATTTGAGAGAAATGTATCCAAGTTGGGCATGTTTGATATGTATGCCCAACTTGAGGGGGAGTGTTGAAGTATGTTAGATGGGTCTCGGGACCGGGTCCGGATCCGTATCCGATCCAGCTTGTTGCTCTTGTTGGGCATTACTTAAGTCGTGTAACCCTAATCCTTAATGTGTCAATGAAAGACTAAGGAGAGAGAGAATCTGGCGGCTAGTGGGCACCGACTCCTCCTCATTCGTGGTTTTTTCCCTCTTGTTGAGGGTTTTCCACGTTACATCGTGATCGTTGTTTCTCTTCCTCTTCTTGTTCATGTTTCTACAGTTCCCATTTCTGCTCCATCTAGGAAAGGATCCTTCCAAGTTATTGCCTTGTTCCACACACTACCAGGACGCCTTGCGCGCAATAGTGGAGTGTCATGCTGACCACCCACAACATCTACAGGGACTCATAACTCGTCTATGACTTCACATGAACAGAAATCTATGGACAAGCAGTGGGGATACCTTGATGCCATGGCTGCTGATGTGAATGAGTCCCGCGAATGATCTTCAAGGCCACCCCCTTATCACTTCAGTCCCCATGTTCTGCAAAATTTCTGTACAGAGCTGTGATGGTTTGCGACCTAGCGAGCCATCGCCAATGGAAATCTCGATTGTCCCTGCTTCCCGATCAGCTTGATGATTATTAGGGTCCACACAGAGATGTTTAGGGTCAATTAATTCATACAGTGTTTTGAGACCAAAACTGTAGGGTCCGTCCCATGCGGGCAACATGTGCTCATATTGTGGCAAACTCAACAAGGGTTGAGTGAGCCCTGCCGGTTCTCCAATTCCAAATAACGGTTGTACCAAATTTTCCAAAGGCCCCTGCATACCTAGGTACTCATATGCAAGCAAACAAGGTGCAGGATTCACCTGGTACTCCAGCTGCAGCAGCACATACCTAGTAGTCTTCAAGCAAGGTAGAGCCCCTAGCGTCTGCAGTTTGAAGAATTGGCACTTCCGCTTGGTAACCTTTTTGGCTATCAGACGTGTCTTTACCACAAATCTACATAGCTTCTCTGTGCTAGACTCATATCAACGTTTTGCAGAATCCATTGTTTTCACTTGTCATGTTTTGCTGCACGAATGGGACACTGTAGGAGGATGAGCAGATGGTAGCCTGGAATGACATTGATGTCGTACTGTGGTATTTTGTCGTTCCTTGTCTCTTTCTATTCCAATGAATCTTCTTCCTCTTTTTTTTTGGAAGGGCAAATCAGAAGCCCTCGATTTCTCCTGCCTCCACTTTTTTCTTTCATGCCTGCCATGAGCCATATTGGGTGGCATTACACACCTTTGATCCCTATGTAATGCTGCATCCAGAGTGACCTGGCACTCTACCAATAACTCCTCTTTCGAAAGATCAGTGAATCCTGCAACTTTCGTATCCTGACATGAAGATTGCATAAAAACATTAGAAAAATGGTGTGTACCTTGCCTTTTTAATGTTGGCGATAGGAGAATATTGTAATCCTGTAGGTCCTCCTCTTCGCTGCTTGTAATTTCTTGCTTCATGAACTCATCACGAGGGGAATTGCTGATGCTACTGTAAAACTTGACTTGATGGAAAACCTTCTTAACAATTTCCACTAGAAAGGCCGGTGCTATCGTTGCTGCTTGACTTGCATTAGTATCCACATACAAAAACTCATAGATATTCTTGGTGCTATCGTTGCTGCTTGACTTGCATTAGTATCCACATACAAAAACTCGTAGATATTCTTGGTTCCTTTCTTCCTACCATCGACTCTGTTCAGCAACTGTTCTAGCAGCCCTCTAAAGACCTTTTGCTCAGCCATCATCATCTCCCACCCCTGATCAATGGATTCCAAGGATTGTTCCATCTACCTAAAATTCCTTTCCATCGCCTCCAGACGATCATTCATCATTTGGCGCTCTTCATCCAATCGCTTGCGGAAGGATTCAAGAGCCGAGAGTACCTCATTAGCATCCATTGTGAAGAGGGTGGTCTGGCTTCGTGAGAATGATGACCGGCTCTGATACCAATTGCTAGCGTCTGCTACCTACCATGTTCTCACTGAAACGAAAGCAAAACCCAACACACGCACACACGATGCCAGTCATAATCCCAAATTAGGAATCCCAGCTGGTAGCAAGCTGCTACCAAGCCCCACCCTTAACAACCAGAACTCACACACACCCCTAACAACCCTAATCCCAAATTAGGGCAATCCCTCCCAGAGGGCTCTACAACTGAACTCTGCGAAAGGTCATCCCTGGACACACACCACCTGCTTATTTATAAGGCCAACACTGGGTCTATGTTTAGGACCCAACCCATAAGGTAGCCATGATCTGAGACCCAGTGACTAGCAAGGTCACTATGAGTTGATTGGCATACAATACAATCAGAACAAGAAGAATAATATGTGTACCATTTTAAAAAAACCTAAGGAACTCATATTTATGTACATGAGACACGTATGCTCATAATACAGATAAATATATATCCCATGTAGGTGTGCATGAGAAAAATGTCACTGAAACATTTGAGGCAGATTAAATCCTAACCACCAAAATACCAGTTTGAGAATTTTGATTTTTTGAATCATAGAATTTTGTCATTGAATACCTAAGAAATGGGGGATGACACAGTGACTATTTTGAGGTAGCAGTAGAGATATCAAAACTCTCGGAAGAATGGGCTCCTGGTAACGATGAGGAACACTCCAAAATATGAATTAACACCCTGGGTGGAGGTCTCCACTAAAAGTTTCACTTTTCACTTCAAAATTCAAAATCACCAATATAAAGAACAATTAGAAGCAAGGCACTGTCCTGCTACATGAAGACATTAAGTGGAGCAAGGAGGAGGTTTCACTTTCAAAAGGCAGGTAATGAGAACAATACAAAGTGATCAGATTCATTGAACTATTTAAAATACTTCCCTTAGGAACATAATATCAAGAGATTTAAGTCTTTAACTAGTTATTTCCCAACCAACATTGTTCAATCAATCTGTCCTCTTTCCCACAAGCAAAATTATAGTCATCTAAGGGAAACATTGAAGAGATTAGTTATTTTCTGACCAAGAATATTTAGTCAATTCCTCCTTTTCATTCACCAAAATAATGAAGTTATTTGGCATTCAACAGAGGTCATTCAACCCAGGTTCAGCTAAGAGCCTGCAAACTGATCAAGTCTTCACATATACCTGTCTGACCTAATTATGTATCGGAGCATTGGCACAAAACTTGCATGAATCCAATCAGGTTCACAACAACTACATCTATAAGGTATAAGAAACAGAGAACACATCCAATCTCACAACTTAAATACAAAAAAGAGGAATAATGAATTTGTCCATTTCTAGATAAAATATTGATAACATGCTGAGAATAAATCTTGACCTTCTCGAATAAAAGAGTACGACAGTCCATCAGGTGAAATCAAAACAGGCCCATTGGGCAATGCTTTCCCATCCTGCAGCCACAGCACATGGCATTGTAACCAATGTCAAAAACAAAATTTGACCCATTATTACAGAAATATTTCGGGCCCATCAGTTGGTTTGAGACTGTTGAATTTAGAGATGTGAATAGGACTAAGAAGTTAATACCTGTTTAAGGTTATGGAGAAAATTCCTGGTCAAATATGCTTGAGCTATTGCACGTGCACTCAGAAAAAGTAATTGATAGCCATTCTCCTATAGTTGAGAAGGAAAAAGACAGTGCATGAATGTAACTATCAGGCTATGGTTGCAAAGCTGCACCACATGAATAACTTTGGTACTTGCAGCATGACAGAGACTTGGAAAATTTATCCTGACAATAACAAGGCTAAAGGATTGGCAACTACTTGTAATACTGCAGGCTCCTGAAGTACCTTAATTGCAGAGAACAACCTTGCAACACCAGACTGACTCCAATCTCTTCCAACTAATGGCATAAATTGGCCAAGGACATCAGACCTAAAAACAGAATGAATGAAGTTACCCACTAAACAAAGAATGAAAGTTAAGGATGTTAGAGTTTAAAAGCATGTCCCTCTGTTTACAAAATCAAATTTCTAAACAAGCCACTCCTAAAGCTGCTCTGCAGATTGGAGAAAGACTAAGTTATAACCTAAGATTTTCACTATCTCCATCAGGCAGTTCGCCCTATGAGATCACTTTTTCTCTTTGACGCAGATATCTTAAAGATCACTTAAAACTATAGAAGAATGACCTTGAGAGAAAGAAACACAGAAAAAAATACAGGACATAGCCTACCTGCATAGAAGTATGTCATGGCCCTGGGAACGCTGATCAAATGATTGATGTAATGCAAGTGCAGACTGAAGTGTAGCAACAACATACCGTGATAAGTAATAAAATTGCCACTCATGAAAAGATCAACTCAAATCTTAGTCTCACAGTGACCAGGAATTGGGATGCTTTTGCATTTTAGGTCTACGCTCATATCAACAGAAAAAAAATGTGAGTTTTGGAAATTGTTGTAAAAATCTTGAAAGAATTTCTTTCTTTCATAATTTTAGAAACTTTGTTGTGACTTCTTATTTTTGCAAGAGAACTCCTATGAATCTTTTGTTTCACAACTGGGGATTATCCTTTATATATTATCAATTTTAAAAGCCACTGGGTTGGAGAAAAGAAAAAAAAAATCCTAAGAAAATGCTTCTGAATAGATCTCCAAGAAGAACAGTGGAGACCAAGATATAGGCAACTAATATTGACCCCGAAACTTGGAACCTTGGGAGAATCTCCAAGAGAAATATTGGAGACCAAGAGATAGACAACTAACATCGATCCCAAAACTTGGAACATTGGGACCAAAGGAGTGTTGGGCTGCATGTAATAGCCATCAGGCCCATCACCATCTCTTATCTCGAGTTTAGGGAGAAACAGAGCACAACACCACTACACCATGTCAGATACTTAAACTTCAGAGGACAATTTAACGGTAGATTCAGACTTTACTCATCAATTTAATGTGTGGAAAAATTGTGCATGTTCAAGGCAAACTTTCCATCATTTACCCAGTGCAATTAGACACTCTCATGAACACACTGTTTCCTAAGACATTATAGTGAGTAAAACTGTATGACACAAGAATGCAAAAATTCATCAGTACAAAAATAGAAAGAAAAAAAAGCCTAATCATATAGCTTTGCACTACAAGCAATAAAATCAAATAATTATGTGCTTGCAGTGATTCATAACATACCTCATCATTTAAGTATTGAAAAAACTAACTAAAATGATGAACTATTAAGCCTGGGGAAAATGGACCCTTATTCTATGCTTTATCAGGCAATGCGACTGTTATTGGAATAGAAACAAATGTTTACATGGCAATGTAGCACTCACTTGGTAATGGTCCCATCAACATCAGATATGACAATACGTGCATTAGACTTCCATAGATAGATGCGAGCATCAACCTGTGGAAAGACACTCTCATTAGGATCACAAAAAACATCATCCATAAAAACTGTTTTTTAATCGGACTCACTTAAAGGCAATATTCAATAGTTGCAGACATTATTAAGTGCAAATTTTTAAATGGTTGTATAGTGTACCTGCTGCTTCCCTAGGACCTTTGTACAAAAACTGAAAGTAATAACATTCTGCCCATCTTTCAAATTTAGAGATGCAATCTGTTCACTTGTAGGAATGTTAGTGCGCATCAACTGCTTTCTTGGAGAATCAGTCTTATTATTAGATGGTGCCGCTGTTGTCACACTAGGACTCTCTGATGGAGGTTCAGAGAGCATGGACACCTCATCATTGAAAGAGTTACTGTTGCTCTGTTCAAGAGTTTTGACCCGTCTAAATGGTATAGACCAGAATCTCCATCCTCGCGAAGGAAGAGGAGAAGTACCTTGAGAATTAAGTCTTGAAATCACATCCTGTTCAACAGGAATAGCATCTAATGGGTCAGATGGAAATTCCAAACCAAATGCAACCATTCCAAGAATCAATGCAGCAGCCTTTTCCCATGGCAAATACTTCTCCTTGCATCTTACGATAAGATTTTTGTTCTTGATAATTGATGCACCTGAAGCTTTGAACTCCCCTTCAGATATTTGGTGTGCTTCAAAAGCTTGTGCAGCAGCAGCAATGCCCATGTTGGCATGAAGTAGGTTCCCACAGAGAGAAATTCCAATACCTGAAATCCACGCAACCGCTCAGCCTAGTAAGAACAACATGTATATTTAATAGCGAACATACCTAGGAGAACCAAAAGATATTCAACTATAAGAGAACTGTCCTCCTTGTTCCTACTTACTTACTTCTGGTCAATCCATATTTTGCTAGTTCAGGTGAGATCTTCAGATGGGACTCTGAAATATCCATGTTCCCAGTTGCTTCATCGCCGGCATTGTCCTGTGCAGATTGTGAATTTTTCCCAGCCACAGTTGTGGGGGCTTGTTCAATTTCTACAATATCAGAATTTGGAGCCTCATTCTCTGTTTTAACTTCTGCTGTTTTATCTTTGTCAAGATCATCGTTATGTGCATGATCAATTTTCTCATCTATAAATAAGCAGTGAGTGGTTTCAAGCTCCACAGGAAAGTTTCCTAAGTCATCATTCTCGATGTGTTTGGTGAGTTCTGAGAGGCCCAGGCAACTTGAGAAAAGGTCTTCTTGGTCTTGGCTAGAGTCCACAACCAACTTAGCAACACTTCCATCTGGACCATCTTGAATGTTCTCAGCACAAAATTCAGGACAATCTCTACCATTACATTTTATCTCAATGTGGCCAGTAAGCTCATCTATTGCAGCACAAATTTCAGCAGCAGAACTACTTCCAGTATCATTGTTTACAATAACACCTTCAAGCAAACTGTCAGACGATGTTGTAAATTCTTGAACTGAACAAGGAAACTGTTCACACTGCTCTAGTGTAGGTCTTTCAGGAGACTTTTCAGCACAATTTTCTATATAAACTCCCTGATACTCAGTAGACCCTTCTACCTCATTAATCTTCATTCCTGACTCTTGTCCTGTAACCAGGTAAGATTGAGGTGTGTTTAGCTGCAGATTTTCCATGTTTTCTGGAGACTCTTCTACCTCATTCACCTCCATCCCTGAATCTTCCTCTGGAACCAGGTAAAATTGAGGTGTGCTTAACTGCACATAGTCTGTGTTTTCAGAACTACATACAGGAGCACTAATCAAATGACCATCCACAGTCATCAAAACCACTTCCGAGTCAGAAGATTCAGACATCCTTGACCCATCATCATCCAGCTGTAGACCAATGGCACTCTCATATCGAAAACTACTGTTAGTGGATAACAATTCCTCTTTGTTCTCATCCAAGGCTTGTTCATCTATGAATCCTTCAACTGGTAGTGAAGATTCATCATTGTCGACTTCCTGCCTAGCCATCTGCAATTCAATAACACCATCTGACACTGTCTGGCTCTTCTCTTCACATGCATCATCCGCAACATCAATGATACCTGTCTCTGATGATCCTTTTTCAACACTTTGTTCCAAATCCTCATCCTGCTGACAGCCATACTCTCTTGTATCAACCTCCTTCAAGAAATATGCCTCCCCTGAATTATCTAAATACATGTGAAAATTGGCATCTACGCCATTGACAGAGATAGTAACGATCTTCTCTGAGACCTTAAGAACACCCTGAAATTTGCCAAACCTCACGCACCAAGGAGTGGTTCTATAATTACCACCTTCCCTTTGCACCACAATGATGTCAACGGCGCCACCGAAGGGATGGAAAGGGGACGCCACGGTTGTAACACCCTGAGATATCAAACTCCCAACCCTCCCTACCACATTCATCTTTCCAACATCTAATTCCGAAGCAAAAAAAACTATCTCATTCTGTCTTTAAAAGCGCCAGAATCAGCCTCCAACGACGTACTCGAACAAACTAACAATTCCCGAGCCAAAAGTTGTGACAACTGGACACCAATTACACGTTCCGAACAAAAACTCATGTAAATTTATAAGAGCAAGTAACGACTCAACTGAAAGATCAAGCAAACTACAATACACAGCAAACCAAGACATGGACCAAGAAACTTAATAGGAACCTGTTAACATCGTGTTGCTAAGACAGAAGTACAATTAATTCCGAAATTCAGCACCATGCAACGGCGTAACAGCAACAAACGATAAAAACCCATGAAAGAAAAAGAATGAAAGACCCAAAACAATGGCATGCTCCAAAACTGAAGCCCCGAAACCGCAAAAAAATAAAAAAAAATAAAAAAAATAAATCCTTCTTAAGAAACAAGCGTATGAGAAAAAGCGGCAACGTTGGGACTATGACTCCAAGAGAGCGAAGCGAATAACAATCGCTAATGGGAATAATATTAAGGAGGAGGAAAGGAGGGAAGGGGAGCCTGACCTCTGAGAAAGATGAAGAAACCAAGAATTCCCTACGTGCCCCTGCTCTGTTGCTGAAACCAATGCCAACTAAGCACAGGATGGAGAACGAGTTCTCCAGGAACAACACCGGCTATCCTCCTCGAGAGCTTCTCCCGGAACGAAGGAAGGGAGGAAGGGAGGGAGGAAGAAGGTAGGAGGGACGATCCCCTGGCGTTTCAAACCCACGCCGAGGGAGACGGTAGGTGGCGTTTTATTAAAGAGAGAGAAGGAGGTGGTCTTCCCAACTCCCCAACCGAGAAACATCCATGTCTACCGAATTCGCATTTCCAGTCCGTCAAAACGTTTTTTTTTTTTCCTGCTGCTTTTTTTAAACACAATTTATTTATCCAGGATGTTTTTTTATTTTAGTGATAGAAAATGAATGATAAAACTTGAACAGCTCAATTTAGCGCAACATGGTAAGGATTGAACTGGATATACTTTAATTATATCTTCTGTTAAGATATTCACATATTCAAATTTAAATGTGAACAAAAAAAGTTATTTCTGAACTTAAATCTAAAACCCAATGTCACGATCTGAATCTGATTTTTGTATTCATATCTGAATCAAAATTTTATAGCTGAAGAGTATTAGACACACAATATTTATTTAAAAACAAATCTGATCTGAATCTCATTGAGTATATATGTATATTCAAAACTAAATCCGAATCCACCAACCTGATTTCTTAATCCAATATTTTTTTTCAGAACAGTTTAGCTGGATATACGATCCAAATCAAACATTTTGACATTTCTAAGAATTGATTGGTACATAATAATTATATATCAAGAACAACTCTTCTTTATAGAACATTGCTCTATAAAAAAAAAAGGATGGCTCTTATGGCATCAAGTTTTTTAATAGTACAAAAATCAACTTTTTTCTTTAAAAAAACTTGAACTAAGATATAGTTTATGTTCAAATAGAATTTATAAAACCAATAAAATATTCACATGTTGTTGAAAATAATTTTTTAGTAAAAATTTAAGAAATCTTATTTTTGTCCACCGTGTTTGATAGCGTGGCGTCTGAGATGTGAGGCCAGATTTCAAGGCAAGATCTATGGTTCTAGCAAACTGCAAATCTCAAAACCTGGGACTTTAAATCTTTATTTGTCCAACAACAAGCAAAGACAACGCTAGGAGCATGATAAAAGTCGGTTTCTAATCACTTTTTTGAACACATTAAACAAATAAGATTCGATTTTTCAGAAAATAATAATATATTTGTCTGCTTGTCACGTCCCTGTGACAAGATTCGTTTAAGAAGAGAACTTCCGTCCCAGCAACCTCTAAGAATTAGATAAATCATTGAATGCATGGTGGCATGATAGAGGCTTTGACTTGGGGGGCTCTCAACTTTGTGCTTTTCCCAATTCTTTTGTGTGGATGAAGTTTCATGACAGGGATACTACTTTTTACTTTTTAAACAAAAAAATTTGAGAATGAGAATAATAATTAAGGATGTCAATGAAAGCGATTTGAATTGGATATAATCGTAACCGTATCTGCTTTTTGGGATATTCACATATTGAGATTTGAATATGAATGAAGAAAGGTCATCTCTGAATCTAAATCTAAAATCTAATGTCACATTGTGAATCTGATATGAATCCAAATTTTGAACCAAATCCAATCGATCTTTAAACTGTGAAAGCATTGGATTTATTATATTTATTTCAAACTAAAATTACTTCCAAATTGAATCCGATCAGATATTTATGTACATCCGTATTTGATCAAATGTCAATTCTTATATCTGAATCTAATGTGATTTCTTAATCATATATTACAATTTTTTCTACATCCAATTTTTTGAAAACGGTTCAGTTGGGTATATGATCCAAATTGAATATTTTGACATTCCTCACACCAAGATTTAGTCAAAAAAATTATTTGTGGCAATGAAAATAGTAACTTGATGTTTAAGTTTCATCGAGGTATTATACATTATGCCTTTTGCAGGCTAAAGAAGTAGCACACCCAAACATGATAGCGAACCATGAGACATGAACCTCAGACCCCTTAAGTGTGAGCTGTACGGGTGGGCGCTGGTCCGAGCAGCTGGTGGGGGCCCGGGCCCGATGGGTTGGCCTGGATTGGCCCGACGGGGGCTGGACCCGGCCCTATTAATTTTAAAAATATTTTATATTAAAAGAAATTATTTTATATTTTAAAAATGATTTTTTATTTGTAACCAAGCCCGGCCTGGGTTTCCGGTATCGGGCTCAGTCCGGGCCCGGTTGCGTTTCGCCCTTTGAAGCAAGGGTATGAGTGGTGGGTAGCCATTGCTCGATTCATAAAAATGTAAACTAACAAGAAGTATCTAAACATAAAAAAACATGAACAATAAAAAATTGTTGATTAGTATGTGTGGATGATATAAGGTGCCAACCAATGTTGCCACAATCCTCTTGAATTCAATAGAATATAGAATCAGTGTGATTCGGGCTATCGGGCTATGTCACCATAGTGCAGGGTGCAGGTGACGATGCTGGTGCGCAGTGGCGGAGGGAAGGGAGGGCCCGACTAGGCCGTGGCCCACCCCAAACTAGCTAGAAAAAAAAAATTATATTAGAAAAATATTTTTTTTTAATTGTTCAATGTATTTTTTTTACTTAGGTTCATTTTGGCCCTACCCAAATTTGAGGTTGGATTATTTGGTCCGTCCCTAAACTAAATCTTGGCTCCGCCCCTGCTGGTGCGGGATCGGCACATTCCAAAAAATTTAGGTGCCACGGTGCGGCGAGGATATTTTATTATTATTATTATTTTTAATTTATTATATATATAAAAAATAAACATATTATTACAATTTAGTTATTAATGTATAAACATACTTGAATAATTGTATTGCATAGAAAAATATCAAAACAACATATATTATATAACTAATTTAGTAAGATGACATTCTAATTGGGCTCGGGTGTGAGTCAGAGCCGCACCCATGTCTGGTGCGCACCCAACTCGATCAATGCAGACTCTGCGACAGTAACATAGAAGAGTCCAGTGACATAGGATTCGAGTGCGGCAGGTCGGTTGTTAATTTTATTTTAGTTACTTCTGTTTTGTTTATTTAGTTTAATCAAAATTTAATATCTTTAACCGATTCACACCTCGTTTGAGTGTGTCGAACTTGGGATGATCGGTTTGGAACTTTTGCAAGGTTTGCTATTAGATCCTTGGATCTTAAATCAGCCCCGGCTCTAAGATCCAGACCTATCAAACGCTACCTTAGACTCAAAATGGATCAGGTTTCTGATATATGGATGTAAGAGTAGGACCCTCCTCCCCTTGGTCTTAAGATTCACCGACGTGAATAGCGGAAGTATTTGACATTCTGAATTGATTGGATTTGAGATCCTTAGAATAAGAGATAAAATGGATTTAAGATCAGATGCTCCATCTTTCACGTTCTAGATTGGACTTTTGCCAATATAAAAAAAATAATAATTTTTTTTGTCTAACTTAAGGCGCTTAGTTTCCGAACTATGAATCTCTTGTCATTTCAAGTCAAACCATGGAATTTGAATCCATCAACTTAACAGCTTTTACTTTCGAGAACTCTAATCGTTTGACTATAAGTTCATCATTCAATATATATATATATATATATATATATATATATATATATATATATATATATATATATATATATATATATATATATATATATATATATATATATATATATATATATATCAACTTAAGAGCTTTTACTTCCAGAACTCCCATAGGTTGACTTGAAGTTCATATATATATATATATATATATATCAACTTAAGAGCTTTTACTTTTGAAAACTCCCATCGGTTGACTTTAAGTTCATCATTCACTATATATATATATATATATATATATAGAGTGAATCCATTAACTTAAGAGCTTTTACCTTCAAGAACTACCATCGGTTGGCTTTAAGTTCATCATTCACTATATATATATATATATATATATATATATATATATATATATATATATATATATATATATATATATATATATTATGGAGCATTGTGTTATAGTATCATATGAATTTGTCCTGATATTTGGAGCTACACATGGAAAAATTCATAGTTCTTCAATTGATTAGAAGGATCCACCTGAACCAAGACTTACCGACCTAAAGAGACAAAGGACTCTATCCTGTATATGATATTCTAAAAAAAAAAAAAAAAGAAATGAAAGGTAAAAAAATTGCTGATCTTATTCTAGTTTTTCCTCACCATTTTAAGAAACTGTTTTTATAATATCTTACGGCATACTTGGTTGAGAAGCTTGAAAAAGATAGGAAAGAAGTCTTGGCATAATACGTGAAGAAAGCTCTCTTCTCACCCACATTTAAATGTTGAAAATTTCAATTCTTAGCCAGTGAAGAAGATGGTTAAAGATTCCTTTCATGAGCCTCCAAGAAAGCCTCGGCTATTTTTGGTTTTCGGATCTTCCACGCTAGTTTGGATCCCGATCCAAACTTGTCAAGATGCCATGGACTCCCAACAATCAAGATCCAAACTCTACTCGCGTCAACCGGATAGATCTTGATCTAGTTCGTCGTTTCTTAATCCAGGTCCTAATTGATACACTATCAAATTTATCCTTAGACCCAACTTCCTTATTCTTTGGGTAGTATTTCATTTTATCGTTCAAGAAAAGAACCGAAGCTTCCACTCAACCCTTTTGCCCTTGGGGAACAAAGCTCATTTTAATGTCTCGAGGTATTGTGCCTATCGCACTTCAATTTGCACATTGATAATAATATTTTTTACAACATAGATAGTCGATGTTCTTAAAGTTCGAAATGATAACTGACTACCTACCAACCTCCGTTTAGCGCAAACCTGCTCTAAGACTTCTCCTTGTTCATTGCAATTTTAAGTTCCAAAGTCAGCATCAATATATTTCTTCCTTTAACGAATAAGCACAATTCTAGATTCAACTCTAATACACCATAAACTAGTACCGATTTGGACGATCCACCAAACATTCATGGAGATGATCTCTTCTAGGGACTTTTTTTCTGGATTAGTTCCAATCAGTAATCAAAGAATGCTGTGTATCATTTATTTAGATTATTTCTAAAAGAAAATTTAAGAACTTATTATTATAGTTAATTAATATAATTTTTTTTATTTATTTTTGTACCGAATTAAACATATCTACCATTTCCCTGTGAAAACTTGATCCAGCTTTAACCTGCTTTGCTTGCGTGCTCGAGTAGGTGGAAGGGCATGCCAAACAACTTACTTCGTTCTTAAGTCACGGTAATTTCATTAATACAATGTTTTTTAACGTAATCAGTCTTTGTTCCCCAGACACTTTTATGGTATTAAAGAAAAATTTGGCCTCTAGTGGGAATTATACAGAATATTTTTCCAATGCCGGAAAAAGACCGATATTACGCATATTTTCCATTCACAGACTCAGGTAATGGATGGGAGCTCTGACTCACCTTCCAGAGCCATCGGGTCACCGACGCTCAACAAACCTGGAGAAGAGAAAGAAAACAGGGCAAGAAGAGAGAGAGGGAAGCACAGGAAGAACAAGAAGAGAGAGCTCGGGGGAACCAGAACTCTGCAACTCCCCTTCTTCCTCCGCGCGACCTCCCTGAATCCGTCCATGGCGGAAGCCTCTCCTCACGTCCGCCCCCTCTTCGTCCTCTCTCTTCTCCTCTTACTCGTTTCTCCGTCGCTGGCGGAGATCAAGCACCTGCGGATCGAGTCCGACTCTCGCTCGATGATTCTCTTTGAGGAGTTCGGCTTCACTCCAACCGGCCATGTCACTATCTCCGTTTCCTCCGTCTCCTGGACCCCGGAAAACCCTGCCTCCTCCACCACTTTCGATCCCTCCACCATGGGCTTCCTCCTCCTCACGGAGGAGTCCCTCCTCCAGATCATCGCCGAGATCGAGCAATTATCTCATTTCTGCGTCCTCCGCAGCCCCCATGCCCACCTCCTCTTTGATTTCCACAGCCTCGACACCTCCACTCGGTCCTACAACCAGTCCTTCCCTGTCACCATTCCCAACCAGTACAGCCTCTTCTTCGCCAACTGCCGCCCGGATTTCCGCGTCACCATGAACGTCCGCACCGAGATCTACAACCTCGAGGGCAACGTGCGCGACTACCTTCCGGCCGGCCAGACTCAACTCCCAAAGCTGTACCTCGCATTCGCCCTCCTTTACTTTGCTTTTCTCTTCGCTTGGGTCTACTTCTGCCTTCGCTTCCGCAACGCCGTCCACCGGATCCACGCTCTCATGGGCGGTCTCCTCCTCGTGAAGGGCCTCAACCTCCTCTGTGCCGCCGAGGACAAGTTCTTCGTCAAGCGGACGGGCACCCCTCACGGCTGGGACGTCGTCTTCTACATTTTCCAGTTTGTTCGCGGCATCCTTCTCTTCACCGTCATCATCCTCGTCGGCACTGGGTGGTCGTTCCTGAAACCTTTCCTGCAGGAGCGGGAGAAGAAGGTGCTTATGATCGTCATCCCTCTTCAGGTCGTTGCCAACATAGCTTCGGTTGTTATCGATGAGACTGGCCCCTTCTCGAAGGATTGGGCCACATGGAGGCAGCTCTTCTTGCTGATCGATATCGCCTGCTGCTGCGCCATCATCTTCCCCATCGTCTGGTCGATCCGGGCGCTGCGTGAGGCCTCGAAAACTGACGGGAAGGCCGCCCGTAATCTTGCCAAATTGACCTTGTTTCGGCAATTCTATATGGTGGTGGTGGGTTATCTCTATCTGACGAGGATCGTCGTCTTTGCGTTGAAGACGATCACTGCATACAAATACAGGTGGGTGAGTACTGCTGTCGAGGAGGCGGTAACCTTGGTTTTCTATGCATTCATGTTCTATATGTTCCGGCCTGTTGAGAAGAACCAGTACTTTGTTCTTGACGACGAGGAGGAAGAGGCTGCACAGGCAGCTCTCCAAGACGAGGAGTTCGAGCTATAGGATTTCTGAATCCCGACTGGATGGCATTGCACATTGCGGGTCGGTTTGGAGAACTGCACATTGTGGGGGATGCAGGTTTTTTGACTGGAATTCAGAAAAATTACTGGTCTTCCTTATTGCTGTTTCTTAACCCAATGATGTTAAGATAGAAAAGGTTTTGCTTTCTTTTTTCCAAATGGGTGGATATTGTTTCATGATGTTGTTCACGAAAGGTCAATGTTAATTTTGTGTTCTAGCGGTGCTAGTTTTGTTTGTTATGTAGATTCTATAATTGTCTGGATGCTCCATTTCTTTTTATAGTTTACAGTGTGTTAAGAACAAGTAGATACAACTTACAGTGGGTAAAGAGATTCATGTTTGACGAGTATGACAGAAATGTATCTATGGAAGACATGCACGATTTAGACAGTTTTTCCATTGAAGAGAGGGACATTGAGTTTTTCAGCGTGTCAGACATGTCAATCCAGCAGGTACATGGACGCTGCTTTAGGGAATGAGCATCTAGGGTTCATTGACTAAGCGCCCTGCCACCTTAAGCATGTCTGGTTTCTCTGGTATAGCGAAGTCAGTCAATTTTGCTAACTTAAGTCTGTCAATCTTGTGAACTCTTCAATGCAGCAAGGTGGCTAATACTGTGAAATTCGCTCTTATTGCTATATATCCGTCTGTTTCTGTTACACTTTTGAGGATTTCATTGGTATCAGAAATTGACGATTTCTGAGCTGCTTCGTTGCTAAATGCGTGGAATAGCTGGTTTATTGATAGAGAGGTCTGGAATAAAAATTATGCTCGTAACAGTCACTTTGCTTTGCCACGCCGTGGTGCTTGTTAGTCGACACAGAATAGGGGATATCGGTTATATTGTCTATACCTTACATGTACACACTTCACGAGTAAAATCAGGGAAAGTTCGCCGGTCATGGTAAGTGTTATGATGGTAAGTTTTATGGCTGATAACTTGCGGCAAATGGTTTGGCAGAACACTTGTCTCTCAAAATTGGGAAGGCGAGCAATAACTATTATTGTATTACGAAGGAGAGTTGCAGCACTGCAAGGGTCAAATCACCATTTCCATGTATTCATGTTCAAGTATAATATTCTTTGATTTTGAATTCAGAAACATCTTTCATATTGCTATTTATGAATTATGGAAGCATCTTATTGTTTCTGGCTTTTCTTGTTTTCCAGTGTTGTTATATGCTATATGCTGCAAATTGTATCTTTTAACATGGATGGTTTAGTGGAGTAACTTGGAAGACAGAGTCGTCTAAACTCATTATTCTATATGGTGTTCGGACTTTTCTGTGTCAATACGAGCCAGTGCCACTTGGGAGTGATCTTCAGTTACTACTCAGTTATTCTGTCTCTGTCTAATTACGTTTTGGATCCAGGGCCCTTTGTTTTGGTGCAGAAATTCTTAGCATAAACAAAGTTATCCACTTCTTAAGAAGATTGTCATACAACCTTTTCACTTACCTTACTGGTGAAGTATAGTATATTGACATCTTTGGGAATAGCGAGGATATGAAACAATATGCTACAGTAGTTGTCAAGGTTCTGGATAAGAAAGCCTGATTTTTCCTACGGAAAAAGGTCACTGAAGAGCATATTTTGGTGTTTGAATGACCATAATTTGCAGTTATAAGAAAGCTCATGTGCTCAGGTTTTGGATTCTAGAGTTTGTGCATGGTCAGAAGCAAGTTATGTATGAAAGAATTGGTGATACTGAAAAATATATCTACCGTTTTGATATGTTAAACGAAACCCAAGTTTTCAACCGTAGGTTAACATTGCGGTAATTGGTTGAAAACAGAACGACTAAGATGCCCTTAATGTAAGCAAATTTGATCTTGATTTGGTCTGATTTCGCCTGTTTAGTTGTACCAAATATTATCAGTTCATGTTTAACTAATCCAACTAAGTTAACTTTTAGAAGGGAAGGATGAAGAGCCATGCATTTGAATACAATGAGTGCTGCAAAGCAGCCAAGAGGTACAGACTGAAGAAAAGCCTACAGCAGGGGGATGAACAAAAGGAAGGAAGTGATGAGAGTCCATGATACAACGCTTGCAGTGCTCCTCTTCTTCCAATACGAGTTACCTCCATTAGTAGTCGTCTGCGTGGTTTCGTTGCCAAACAAACTGGGATTGCCAGAAACGCTGCAGTTGTGCATGAACAATGAGACAAGTTAGTGAACCGAAATAATTCATTGATTAATTGGTCTAACTTTTGGTGGTAATATTGAGAAAGAAACTCCAAGCTTCTGGTTCATGCTTACTCTAAAACAAGATAAATCTATTTTGCAAGATTGGAACTGGAATTCAAATTTTAAACGAGGAGAAAGTCTATAAATCTTATGTCCATGATGGGCGTGTTTCGCGTAAACAGACCCTCAGCTAGGTGGCTAATGGTTATCGGATTCTGCTGTGAAGTTTTTTTGATACTTACAAAATCAATGGGTGAAAGTACATGAAATTTTCTTGAGTCCAAAAACATTTTTTGGTTGAAAAGGCAAAAGAGGAGTTAATTTTGCAGGTTGAAGCCTGGCAAAATACATCTATGGCAATTTGATGAGAGATCGAAACCACTCCCTTTCTGCTTGCCCCCGGGATCTTTCTTTCTTCCCCGTAGTCCAAGGTTATTCGGGACCTAAGTGAGATGCAGAACACCCATGAACTAAGTGTAGCACATTTAACGGTTCAGTTGAACTGGCAACCAGGATTTTACACATCTATGTCTGCTAGAATAACGTAGTTGACAAAATCCAAATTATATTGTATGTATATGCACATAATTGCAGGCTTTCAGGTATGTCGTAGCTCACTTGAAATTTAAGTTTGGTCTGTTCAATGAGGGTGGAATGATTCCACTGAAGTCATTGTCAGCCAAGTTCCTGCAACAAATTAAACAATTAACATCAGAATAAACAGTAGGCATTGGTCACAGATCCTCTGTATTTCTCTCATCCCTTTCTTCCTTTTCTGAAACGAAAGGAAGAAGAAACTCTTCCAGTTATAGATCCCATTTTACAGCAACCAATGTTGCTATCGTCTCTAGTCAAATTTTTTGAGCAAGATTTCTTTCTCTCCAGCACACACACACACACACACACAATGTACTTACAATTCTATTAAGTGTGGAAATTCGCCTAAAAAATCTGGAATTGGTCCGATCAAGCTATTGTTGTGCAAATCACTGCAGAAACAGTCGCTTTTAGTGAATATATAAGACAAGTAAATTTAAAGGGGTGTACCCGTAAACTTCAAAATCCTTGAAACTGAAAAAAAGAGAAGACATTGAGAGGGGTGGAATCAATAATTTTTCATGAGGGTTCGAGTTATGGTTTCAAAATTTTAACAAGGATTGAAAAATCATTTTGCAAAACTTTTATATAGGATAAATGATTTTTTAAAAATCTATATGTAAGTTAAAAAAAAAAAAAATTGATTGGGAGTTAGGGCCCCTGCCGCCGCATGTTGGCTCCGGCCCTGGGCACAGACCTTTATGACTCAAAGTGCGCAATAGAGTAACTTACATGACCTCAAGTGAGGTTAAGGCACTGAAGTCGGGAAGTGTTCCAGTTAGTTCCATTCCTTGCATATACCTGCAATGGCAACCCCCGAGCATGAGAGAGAATTTTCCCACTTCAATTAAAAGACAGAGAGCTTCAAGTTCTCCATATTGATCCTCAAAAAATGTGTTCATATTTAAGGTGAGATCGACTTTTAATGGATAGACAGAAGCTAACAGTAAACAATAGAATCTTGCCTCAGTTTGAAGAATGATATCACACAATACAAAAAGTTGGGGATGATTATGAAAACAAGGTATTATTGTTACTATCACCACTAGCTACGACAAAGCTAGCGGCGTACTTTAGTGCATTTCACGCTGACATAAGTACCAATATAAAGAACATATTTTTCTCATATAATGTCATGACCTGGCCTGCTCCTACACAGGGCACACAATGCTAAAGCTCTTGATTTGATGGATCCCAACCTCTCTCTTAACAATTAAGACAATCATGGTTAGCTCTTTTATGAGTCACTCAAAATTCCTTTCAATCTTTTGAAACATGACTAAACTTTCATATTTCAACACCCATTCAGGCACATGCGTTTTCATGTAGATTATCCTAAATCCGAGTGTTGAAAAGAAAAGGTTCTGATAAATTGTCATGATTTAAAAGGTTAGAGGTTTTCATCCCATAAACCCTGACCTGCCCCTTGGTAGCTTGGGTTCCCCTTGAAAAAGATTAAGAACCACGACAAATCTATTACTTAATTGACCTCTTTATAAGTCTCAAAAAGTTCTTTTCAATTTTCTACAAGAATAACTTTCACATATAAAGGAAAAAGAAATTGTGAAAATTCAAAAATCAAAAGTCCAAAATTTGACAGCTTAATAAAATCCTATCTAAAATTGAAAAAAAAAGAAAATCCTTTCTGTCAATTTTATTGGTCAAAGGTTGCTTTTTTCTAATTACTTACTGTAGCAAAACGAACAATTGACATCTTATTGGTCAAAGGTACCATAAGAATAGGTCTATATTAGTTTTTTACTAATCGGATTATCTTATTTCAAACATGGTCGCTCGAAAGATGAATGTCTCCAAATGTAACAGGAGAAGGTTTCTGTGGCAACAGAAGATGGAGGCTATGTGAAAAAACACGGAAACCTTTAGATTTTGCTGTTGAGGAAATCAGAAAAAGCTTACAGTGCAGTAACTCGAGGCGGTTGGCTGTCACTGCAATTGATCCATTCCCAGTTATATCCCAATGGAAGGCAAGGATCCCCACTCCATGCCTGCAGCTGCCCGTACGACCTCTGCATCAGCTTCAACGCAGTTACTGAACCCAGATCAGAAGATCTGTTAGAGAGAGCGAGAGATAGATAAAGGCACATTCTGAACTACAGAAGTGAGAGATATAATCAGATTCTCTAAAATAAGTTCTCAAATCACACACACACACACACACACACACACACATATATATATATATATATATCAAATGTTGCTGAATAGTTAAAATTTTAAAATCAATCATAAAAAATCTTTACCTATGAACATACACTAGCAATGGTATTAGCAACGGTTTGTGATGCTTCAGTGACAATTTAATGGTTTTTTTAAATGAATTTCTAATATTTAGCGATCTGACAACATTCAATAGCCGGCTGATTTCAAGTTTTGTGTATATTACATTTACACACGCATTGTTATGTGCATGCATGAAAACACACATAAACTTACCATCGACTGCATATGTTCCATTGACTAATGCATCACTGAATTTGAAGAGCTCCATTGCATTCACAATAGGAGGAAGTGTGGAGTTTTGAGTAGGGACCAAAGCGAGGTTGGAGGTTGCAGCGAAGGTGCAGTTTGGGCAAGTGAACTCAAGAAAGGACCCATACGGAGGGACTATGGTTCCGGAGATGCTTCCCTTGTCCAAGTACACAAAAAATGAGCGGTTGCTGTTGCTCTGAGTGACCTCAGAGTAGTAGAGGTTCAAGTAATAGGGAAGAGGTTGCGGGATGGAGGCATCAAGGAAGCTGGTCAAGGGGAGCTGCGAGTTGCCGGAACTGCTTGCCGGAGTTATTGCATGGCTGAGCACCGCCGCCGGCGGGTAGTCAGGCACGTTAGTTGCGAAGCTTGTCGCCGTGTTGTTAACTATTTTAGTCATCACTTGGCCGTTCTTGGGGAGAAAAGGAAACCACAGGCGGTCGTAGCTGTCATCCGGATACCTGTCAAGCAATGGCGAGACCAGAAAGGTATGAAAGCGGATTTAATCACATTTCCCCTGTTTGTTATTAAAGGAAACTGAGATCGAGTTGGGTGCACACTCTATGCACGCACAAGTATAAGAAAAAAAGATGAGGGGTTGAGAAATTTTTTGTAGTGGAACATATCTCAAAAGTCTTTGATTCTAGTTAATTAAGTTAGTAAAAGGGATTAAGGACTAAGAAATAGACCAACGAGAAATTGCAAGCTTACATAAGGGTGATGGATATTCCTTCCTGGTTTAGCAAATGCGATTAGACATACAAACATACATGTTCTTAGTTAAGAAAGGGAAAGGATTTTTTCAAACGTGAGTTCTTCTCTCTATTTCTTTGTTTCGTAGTTAATAGCTAAATTCTTTATAGATTACAAAGGTAGTTAGAAGCTACGTAATGTTTATCTTAAATCTAGTCAACTTTTAAAACTTTGAATCTTGGCTTACTTGTGAATTAAAACAGAGATAAGTTATCTAAGACACATTGCACCAGCAATCGCGTGTGAAACACTGGATTCTTCAAAAGGGACGAAAAAACACCATGATTCTGATGAGCAGAAACAAGGCTCACCTTACAAGAGAAGGCGCTCCAAAGGCGAGTCTGTTGAACACCAAAAGAGCATAATTCGGGTCCATCTGTGCGTACATATTGCGTTGCAGAAGCCTTACCTCCAAAGAAGATATGAAGGGGACGCCGTTCCCGCCCTTCGTCCGAGCCACACACACGCTGACGTTCTCCACCCTGGTCACGTACATCATCTCCGCCTTGAAGAAACCGCTGTCGTCGATTACTACCTCCGTCCAGCGGTTTCCGTCGAACTGGAGATCGAAGGTTGGCGGCGACTCCAGGCCGTCGTAGGTGCCGTAGTAAAAGATCGCCCGGAGCAGTATCTTGCTGCCCAGGGGTATGCCGGGGACGGTGTAGCAGTTCTTCTTCCCGGTGGGGAAGTAACGGAGGGTGTTGTAGGGAAGGAATGAGGAGTCGTTCTGGACGGCGGTGCTCTGCCCGGATTGGATGAAGTCGGCGTCGCCGACCCACTTGAGTCCGTTGGCATCGACCCACGTTTTGTTCGATCCGCAGTCAATGCTTAGGGGCAATACTGACGAATTAGAAGCCAAGAACGACATTAAAAATCATGTATACCAATGCCTAATTAGAAGTGTATTTAACTTTTTATTTTTAATTTTGTTTTTACAAAAAGTTTTATTTTTCAGTGTAAACCCAAAGTATTTTAGTAATTAACCATATTAATGCACGAAAATTAGTGTATTAACATGACTTATACAATTAAGTTGAAGAAAAAAGAAGTTTGAAAACCCTTTAGTTTCTCCGGGTTGGATGTATTGCAACCCACCACCTTAAAAGGTAAAGGTAAAGACACAGCCTTCTTAAAAACATAACTAATGACATACATTGTCATGTACATCTAACTCGACCAACTATACTATATCCCTCAAAACAAAGGTATTATAACATTAATTGCATAATATTTCAGAAAAAAAGTTGATGTCTAGCCATTTACCACGAAGAGAAAAGCTTGGTCATGTTCATAAATTTCGGAAGGCGTTTGAATTCACTCCAAGAGCGAAAGAAACAAATGCGGTCGTGACTCGTGATATGTTTAATTTAACGTGAGACATCAAAAGGCTGCAGTCTGCATTGAAAATAAGGAGCAGAAGTCGAGAAACTTACCATTTGCTGATGCTGAAGCCATGAAACAAGCAAGAATTACGGACAAAAGCTCGACAGAGACCGCCATTGTTATTGGAAGGAGAAAGACGAGGCGGAGGCCAAGACGAAGAAGAATTGCTCATGGCAGGTTAGGTCATCACATTTGTAGCATTTAGTTTTCTAGTTACGTGTCAGCACGAACTCGGTGGCCCTTGATGAGGCATTTGATTTATTGGTAAAAATAATGAGAAAAGGTGACGGAGTGGCAACATATACATGGTTGGTTGGAGATGATTTTGATATTCACTAATAAATTCGAATCCGAGTAGGCGAGTACTCAACTTCAAATCTTATTAGCAATTTAAGGCTGAGCACATTGCCTAGCTAGAGCAGAAGAATCATCCGTCAGGTTGAATCATTCAAGCAACTTGATTCAGCCCCAATCTTATTTTATTAATTAAAAATATATTATATATATATATATATATATATATATATATATATATATATATATATATATATATTATCAACTTAAAGTCTTGAGTTATTGCTGCTTTGGTTTTAGTCAATACATTCTTGTTTTTTTTTTTTTAATTTTTTTTAATAGCTTCAACCCGTTATCTACTGAATCTATATAATACAGCTGTACTTGAAAGATAGCTCCCCACGTTCATTCATTTAATCAAAATTTTCGTTAATTTTTTTAATAAAAGGACGCCGTCACCTTGAGTTTGGAGCGCAAGGATGGGTACTTCCTTTACTGGGAAAGGCAAAAAAGAGTGCTTTTACAAGATCTCCTAAAAGGAGGTGAATGAGAAGAGCATTGTACGCTCAGAACACAATGTTTCGGGAATATATAATCTTTAATAAAATATAATGTGATTGTACCCGGCATTTAATTACTAGATTTGAAAACGGTACTCGTAATCACAATACATTTTCTTAAACAAGAACGTGATGTTTTTCAACGTATGTGTTTGAATGATATAATGTCACTCTCATCAAATCCACATTTTAAAATCCGTAACCAACAAAATACAGTTTATTTTTGGTTCATAGCATTTTGAATCCGGGTGGGCATCCGCCCCAACTGAGACTCATTTTGGCTGGCCGGACCCGAATTTTGAAAAAAAATTTAAAATATATATTATATGTATGTGTATAGAAATGTATATAAAAAATAACAAAAAAATTCAAAAAATTATCGAGCCCGAACCCAGCTCAATTTCTTTACGGGCTTAGGCCGGGGTCCTGAAAGCCCAACAAGCCCCCGGCTCAATGCCCACCCTTAATCCGACAAGGCAGAACAACTGCATAACCAGAATTTTTTTACTAAAAAGCACCAGTGATAAATTTTTAATTTTCAACCTCATCAACATATAAATGAAAAAAATTGCTTTGAGGTGTCTATATAAAAGTAAGTTCTTTTTATGGGATCTGTGTGAGCGATTGCGCACAGTGCTACATCTGCCCCTGGAATGTCCCTACGTTGTGTGAAGCATGTGTCCCATATGTCCTGAGTCAAACGCACTCTCCTCTCCCAGGGCTGCGTTTGTTTTTCCTGTTTCTGACATGCCAGGAACCGGATACCTTGTTCCCGGCGTCCTGTACAACAGAATCAAATGGGTTCTGGGTATCTTCATGAAACTATTAACTTGGAATAGGACCAATCTTCACTTCTTGTGAATGAAGAAGTCCCACAGGAGCCCTGTTTTCTTCTCTTGTTCTTGCAAATATTCACAGCAGAAAAATAATATAAAAGAGAAGGTAGCAAAAGAATGCACAACGCCGTTCTCTGCTTCCTGCACACAAGTATTTAACAGAAGTAACAAAACTGCACACACGAGTAATATAGAAAAGAGAAGACGTCCATTATTTTCCACATACCAGAACCTTTGGATACAAGGCCTTTATATATACAACAACCACGGAGAAAAAAAAAAAAAAACTGAAAGCAATAAACTGATTGTGGTCCACTGCGGTCACCATTTACAGCCATGAAGGGAGTGAGGGATGACTGATTCGATTCTTCACAATCTAAAACTGAAAATAAAAGGGAAACACTAAAGAGAAACATGATCATGCGCCAGATAGTGGGAAGGCAACGAAGGATACAAATTTTATTGCACAAAAAGGCACCTAACAGAGTTCTAAGAAACCAGAAGCACAAACAGGAGTATATGTATATGCCCTTCAGAGAAAGATGAGCATGAGGAAGAAAGTGAGCACAGTCCACGCTAAAACACTTGCACTGCTCCTTTTCCAATATAGGTTACCCCCTGAATTCTGGCCCGTGTGGTTCCTAGTCCCATTGTTTGATTTCTCAGAGCCATCTAAATATGGGTTGCCAGAAATGCTGCCATGAGTACAAGCAATAAGGTTAAGTTAATGAGTGGAAGTGAACGTAAAGAGCAATTTGCTAGATTAGATTGACAATAGTAACTTGACAAGGTTTTATGAGTTTTAAAGGCAAAGTTGCAAAGAACAAATAGCCCAAAGCCAATGAATTTCATGTCAAAACTGATCAGGCAGCCCCATGGGTGGCCCCTCTTGGGGTCAATAAACCACAAGGTTAGAACACATAGAGTGAAAATAAGTCATAATTTCATGTCGCATCCTGTCAGATTGCCTCGTGCTTTATACAACATGCATCAGGGAATACATGCCCTGAGTGTAGGGTTAGGTGGTCATTGAATCAAGTTTCTCCTGGCTTGAATTGATTCAGTTAGTACTACACTAATCCGAACTTGGTTCAACAAGTAACTGAGCTAATATGAGCCAACTCAGGTAAACTGGTTAACGGAGCATAAACTGGTAGTGTTTGTTCAAACTTAGCTGGATTAGGATCATTAGACAAATGAGTCATGTCAGAAAAAACCATCCCAAAATTTCAAGATAATTTTCTACTTTTCCAATCTCATGACCAGTGAATAGAATACACCACAAGCTCCAGCACTCAAGCTTGGCTTGATATATGAACTAAACAGTTCATGAGACAAGCTCAAACAAGCTATATTCGTTATCAAATGAATTGGAATAATCTCATGATGAATGTGAGCTGAATTGGAAAACTAATGAACTGAGGTTGAACGTGCCCTGTTTAGCCTATTTGGCTAATTTTACTGCCCTACCTGACAAGCTTGTCAATGTACTGATGACAATATATTCACAAGGGAAATGAGCATGTCCTAACAATGTTCACATTGCTAAGTCACAACACTGATTGATGTAATGTACACTCCCTGAGAATGTCTATCACTCACTTTAGCTTCAAAGAGGGCCTACGTAGTGAAGGTGGTGTGATTCCACTGAAGTTGTTATCTGCCAGGTTCCTGCAACAAACACAATTTATCCTTGAGAAGAAATTGGAGTCATAAGTTGAAGACTGCATCATTAACCTCTATTCAGTTGTATTTTCCAGCAAATATTGGCATTCCCAGTCACTTGTGCAAAGCGCGCGCACACACACACATGCACACGTGTGCACAGAGAGAGAAAGAGAGAGAGAGAGAGAAAGAGAGAGAGAAAGTCATGTCATACTTATATCTGTGTAGCAGAATAATTTTTCTAATAAATACGACTACGGATCCTCTGAGGATTCAAGCACTTAATGGGGCATGCTACTTAAAAATGTAATTCCCATATAGTGGATGCTGCTCACCATGCTTACCGGGAAATGCTATAGAAAAACTTAGGGTGCAGACTGCAGAGTGACAATGTCAAGATTTGTGCTAAGATCTTACCTTCATAACCTTGCACAACTCCCTGGTTTCATACATGCTGGTTGGATACTCATTTGAAGTAAAACAAAAAAGAGCATTCAGATATCAGAAAAGGCTTTTTCAAAGAAACTGCTCCGAGTCTAATTTGTGGACAGAGCACATGTTCCAAACCACAGTGAGTTCTGTTCCAGGCGTTCCATTATCGAAGATTAAACCGCCAACTCACATGACCATTGTTTTTGTATACACTTTATTTGTTCTTGGTATCTATCTATCTATCTATCTATCTATATATATATATATATATATATATATATATATATATATATATATATATATATATATATCACCCACACACACAATATTCTGGCATTATACTGTTATGAAAAATTTTATCTGCTTAGTCCAATAATTAAGGGTGTTTAAAGAATACCAAAGCAGCAGGTTGTATCTATACAAAGTGATCTATTTAACTATAACTTGAAAAATACTGTCAAAATTGAGATAATACAATAAAATTTTGATGCCAATACAACACAAAAAATTCTTGATCTTGTTTAAAGCACACCTAACATTTGGCACCATCAATAAATAAATATTTCAATCAATTTATCCATAGGCCTCCAAGGTCATATGCCAGATGCATGAGTGATCTTAAAAACGAGTAGGATTCACTTACAACTCCGTCAATGAAGGAAACTTGCCAAAGAAGTCAGGAATTGGTCCGCTTAGGCTGTTGTTATGCAAATCACTGCCAAACAAACCATATCTCTATCAGGAAAAAAATAGAAGAACAATCACCAGTTTAGATGATGCCAAAACCATGTTAAAAACCTTAACTAAAGACACAAACAAGTCACAGAATTTGTTGGGGTGACTGGGCGTCAAACATGGTTTTACGGCACTGAGATTAATGGCACCAAGATGATCAATATAAAAAATCAGATGTCAACTCACATTTTCTGAAGGGCACTTAAGGCACTGAAGTTAAAAGGGCTGCCTTTCAGTCCGAATCCTGACAGGTACCTGCAATCAAAACCGGTATTGTCTTCAATTTAGCAATTCTCACATAATAAGTCTGAGATCATCTGCTGTGGAGAGCCCAAGATGTTAAAGAGCTATTGAAGTATGAAAAGTTGCTGCTCATATTTAAGTTTCAGCCTAGTAGGTGTGCCCAAATATAAACATCTTCAATACACTCTTCATATATATATATATATATATCACAGGGTACCCAGTACTACATACAATGCAGTAATTCGAGGTGGCTGGCTGGTGCTGCAATTGAGCCATTCCCAGTTGAACCCCAATGGAAGGCAAGGATCCCCAGTCCATGGCTGCAGCTGCTCGTAGTGGCTCTGAAGTTGAATCAATGCTGTCACTGAATGCCACCCACATGCAGAAGAAGTGTGAGAGAGAGAGAGAGAGAGAGAGAGAGAGAGAGAGAGAGAGAGAGAGAGAGAGAGAGAGATAGTGATACCATCAGTGGCATGTGTTCCACTGGAAAGTTGAGGGCTGATCTTGTAGAGCTCAAAGCCACTGATGAGAGGAGGGAGGGCAGAGCCATTCGCTCGAACCAACTGAAGGGTAGAATTCGGGGACATGAAGCAGTTGGTGCAGTTGAATTCAATGGCACGCCCATATGGAGGGACGATGGGCTCAGGCGAGATGATTTTCTTGTCCAAGACAATGTTAAAAGATCGGGTAAGATTCCGTCCGACTTCAGAGAAGTAGAGGGTGAAGTAAAAAGAGGCAGCTGCGGATCCGGTGGGCGTAGGCATTTCAATTAAGGTTTC
The DNA here is from genome assembly GCA_011799765.1 of Nymphaea thermarum. Lineage (NCBI taxonomy): Eukaryota > Viridiplantae > Streptophyta > Magnoliopsida > Nymphaeales > Nymphaeaceae > Nymphaea > Nymphaea thermarum. The sequence continues at coordinate 41,212 of JAANDH010000713.1, forward strand.
ATCAGTTTTGTTTGGTGTTACTGCGTGTGCGAAAATGGCTGCAGGGGGATCGTCGTAGAGGCTTATATTGATGTTGCTCGCGCTGTTGGTTAGGTTGGTGATGCCTTCGCCGTCGGGAACAGGCAACCAAAGACGGTCAGACGGATTGTCATCTGGATACCTGGCAAAACAAGATTCATACCTTTTAGGTGGTAGCTTCTAATTTTCATGGAACCAATGATTTCTCGCTCCCATTTTTGTTTCTCAGTCGTCAGAGTACTCGCTAGTTGGACATGGAGATTGGATGATCAGTTTCTTGATTAAGCCAGAAGGTGTCTCTATCTTCTAACCCAAACAGACAGAGAAGAAAAACTTTCTAGCAATGTCAGCTAGTCTTAAACAAATTAAACATAGTTGGCAACTCAGTGAGAAAATTGCAAATCAGGCAAAGTTCGTCATTTTGATATTTTTAACTTTTCTAGAAAACTTCACTGTGTGTTGGGTTCCATATTTTGGGGGCAACAAATGAGTACGTTAGGAGTTGATTACCTAGTTCCCCTCTATATTTGCCTTCAAATAAGATTTCATTCCTTTAATTCATAAGTATCTTTTCATAGCCAATTTTGCTGAGAGAGCAGGTGAAAACTGAGTCAATTTTTTCGAAAATGTAGGACGTTGAATGTGAGCTGAGATTCCGTAGCCATTAACGGGCATTAACGATGTCTTGTGGTAACCAGATCCTTCACTTACCTCACAATATCTGATAACCCAAAGGCCCACCGGGTCATCGTGATCAGAGCAGAGGAGGTGAAGTTGTGGTAGATGTAGACATGGGGGTCAAGAAGCCTCAACTCCAGAGAAGATATGAAGGGCACGTGCCCGCGCTTCGTCCGAGCGAGACAAATGCTGATATTCTCCCCCTTGGTCGCGTATATCGACTCTTTAAATAGTACGATGCCCATTATAGTTTCCACAGATATCCAGTGGTTGCCGTCGAACTGAAGGTCGAACGCCGGCGGCGATAACAATCCGTCGTAGTTTCCGTAGTAAAACATTGCCCGGACGAGTACTTTGCTGCCCTTGGGTACGCCGGAAATGGAGTAGCAATTCTTCTTGCCTGCCGGGAAGTAGCGGAGGGCCGCCCAGGGCGGACGCAACGGCACGGTGGCGGTGGCGGTGCCGGCTTTCCCGGTGCGGACGTAAGCGGCGTCGTTCTCCCATGTGATGTTGTTGTTGTCCGTGTAGGATTTGGAGGTTGATCCGCAGTCGATGCTTAGGAAGACTGAGAATGCAAGTGCACAGACTGGCTTTAAAAACAGAGCATTGACGATGACCATGGACTCTTAAGTGAAGATCAGAAATTCAATCGCTCTGGCCGATTCAGCGAAACTCCAGATTCTGAATCGGCAAAAATAATTACTTTTTTAAAAAATTAAAGAAAAATATATAAAAAAATTAAACAAAATTAAGAAAATATTTAAGCTTATTTCTTACAATTGTTATGTAATTTTCTGCCACTGATTCCTTGACAAGCAAATGGCAGTTATCGCTTGTTAGTTAAACTCACTCACAGAAAGAAGAGAAGAACAAAAAGAGAACTTTCTACAAGAGCTTTTTTTTCAGTAAACAAGAAACACACCGCAGAAAAAGACAGTTCAGTTGTGTGCCAAAGAGGCCTAGGCATGCAAAAAGGATGTGGGGGTGAGAGAACGACTGAAACTTACAAGTAGCAGAGGCAGAGGTAATGAAGCAAGCAAATAAAAGTCCCGTCACAGAAGAAGCGGCCATCGTTTCAAGAAGAAGAAGACGAAGACGATGATGATGAAGCGGTCTATAGCATTCTCAGTCTTATTTATATCTTCTTGCTTAACACACATTCCAATGAGATCGGTATATAGTAGGAAGCTGATATATCGGTACAAAGTGGGAATTTTATACTAAGTAAAACACGTACAATTTTTTAAGGGATAATAAAAGATGTGCTTGAAATATTCTTCTTTCATTCTGCGTGCGGTCTTCAACGGTATGAATAGACTCAAAAGAAGGAAAATGAAGAAGCCTTTCGTCTTAATTCATCATGCCACCAGAAGTTAAAATTAGAAGTCTTTCATACGAAGTTTTCAAATGAAAAACTGGAGCTGACTTTTTGCGCAGGCAAAAAAGTTGCTATATTTTCGGGGAGAGAAAAGTTCAACGATGTCGGTATGACTTCTCAAAGTTTGTAATATTTTACATTCTCGGTTAGGGTAGCATTGGAAACTCGGATAAGATCAAGGCAGTGGCGGGGAGGCAGAATTTTTTTTGGCGCTCTTTACAAAAATTTTCTTTTTTAAAGGGATACAATATATATAAATAAGTAAATAATTATAAAAAAATATATAAAAATATGTAAAAATAAATAAAAATTTTGTTGCTGGCGTGGGCAGTCCAGCTTACATGTAGCGGCAGTCCAGCTTATATGTAGCTCCGCTACTAGATCAATGCATCTTCAGCTTGATTCTGCAATCTACTTTCTTATGGTCCATGAGAGAAATGCTTAGGCACCCATCTGACCAGCTATGCTATTTCCCTTAAAAACAAATTTTTTCATAAAAGGCAATGGCGGTGTCATTTCATTCAAATTACTAATGTTTTCTTGCGTGGGGAACATTTGATTGCCTTGAATTCTAGGACTTGAGAACCGTGGATTTAAAATCGGAACCGCCCTTATTCGATCTTTAACTCTAACCTTTTTTCCTCAACAAAACTGACTTAAGATCCGTACTTTGTTAAACCATGGATCTGACCATCCATCTTTTACTACATCAGCAAAAGCATGCCACATCAGATCCATGAATTTTAAACACCCATTATACGTAAAGAAGAAGAAGGGTTAAAATGAGCAATAATTGTAAGAAAAAATGAAGCCCTACAAACACAAACAAAGATAGACTGTCATTGATCTATTAGCCTCAGATCTCAAATTTAAGGTGATCGAAAATTTGGGTGGTTTTCTAATTGTTCGATCTGTCAACCGACTCTCGCTCTTGCTCAGACCATATACCCACAGCTTCCCCCATTCAAGTCCACTATTACTTTGAATAATGGTGCATACAAATGCACATCTCAAATCACCTCGAGTTTAAGCCAACTATCCGTCACTCTATTAATGTTTCCCAAACCTGTTAGTTTTATTGGTGACTTGAAATCTGGCTCGGGTCATTCTTAAAGCTAGGGAAAATGCAAGTTGGACTTTCCTTTCATTCCCAACATCGATCTCTGACTATGAATATATATATCTATATTCATAGCAGAGTTGTCAACCTAGTGTAAATTGCAAATCAAGCAAAGTTGGCATTCTTGATCAGTTTCTTTTTCGTTAAGATTTTAATTTTCAGACTCAACTATGGGCCTACTCCCGCCTATTTACAAAGTCCTGCAATCTGTTAGGAACAACACACAATAAACTCTCCTCTCGCACTCTCAAGAGGGGGTTAAAAGCAACAAGGAAGAAGACAATGATTTACGTGGTTCAGAACAATAATTTCCTACTTCCACAGTCGCATAGATCTCTTGTATTCTCTCTCAGATGAACACACAGAACAATGCCCACAAGCGGCGGCCATCCTCTAAACATAAGGATTAGGGCAAACTCGCATTGAACAAAATGACATATATGCGGTATTGCATATGAGTTTCCAGTATGGATCAAATTTACGTCGATTGGAGAGCTATTGAGTGGTTGCATTCTTTCATACGAACAAGAGATTAATAACCCACTGTTAAGAAAAGAAGTCTGAAGACTTCCCCACAATTATCCCTGCCTTCGAGGTCATGAGTTGTGTCGAGTGCACCTTCGACTCTGTCGTCACCTCTACAAAATAAAGTTCAGTCGAATGAGGAGGAGCCCGTATAGTGCACGTAAACCGTACAGGCAAAAGGCAAATATGCACCTTGCAATTCCAAAAGCTGAAATTTGCAACTTCAACCTAGAGCAAAATTTAAGGTCCAATCCTGAATCAATTTGTTTGGATATATGCAAGCGTTGGAGTGCCTTTCATAAAATTTCATTTATATATTCCACCTCAAGGAGGGGATATTGACCCATAGCATGGCAAGAAGAATCTGGTTATATGCGCTATTAATATATTAATGCACTAATTTTCAGTATGGTTAATGACTAAAATATCTTCGATCCCACTAATTTTTGTTTTTGTAAAACAAAAATGAAAATGAAAATGAAAAAAGTAAAAAACTATATAAAACATCTATTTTTAACAAATTATCAAAATATCCTTTTCTCCTTTACTAAATACCTGTACACGATGCACTCAACTTTCTCTAATGGAAAAAGGGTCGAAGCCCCTCCTTTTGCATCCTAAGCAGGTCTAGAGCTAGCTGCGTTGAAATCATTTACGTATTTAAAAATCCGTGGAAGAGTGGTGTATAAGTATTTACGAAGTCTAAACTATACTTAGGGATCAAGTTGGCTTCTCAGTCCACCAATATTGAAGTCCAAAACTTCAAAGAGAAGCGTCCACGTAATTGCATTGCTAAGGCAGATGAAGTCCTGTACTATACACGTTCAACAGCATGTGATCACTTGTGAAGGTGCTTTCTTATGCAGAACAGTGAGCACCAAAGTGACAGACGCATACTACTGGACCATGGGTCTGCTGTCAATGCTACGAAGAGATGCAATGAGTCCGATCCAATTTAGGCTCGACTTAGAACTTGCCTGTATAAAATTGACGCAAGCTCAACTTGTTGAGTCGAGCTTGAGTTAAAACTCAAATTCGAAATGAGTTGAGTTGGAGTTACATGAGCTCAACTTGTTTAAACTTGACTCCATTCTTGTCTTCCTTATTTGTTATTTTTTAGGGGTCTGTCCATACTTTTTCATGAATTTTAACATGTTTTATTTTTGTTTAAAAAATATATGAATAAAGTGACATGAGCTTATGAGTCAAACTCAAGCTTAAACTCTATTTCGCCGCATAAAACTCCACTCAAACTTGAGCTGAAAAATATGTGACTCAAGTCGAGCTCAAGTTAAGCATGTGACTCGACTCGAACTCGGTTCATTGGTTACACAGCCTCCGGGAGACTATTTTTCTAATCAAGGTTACTTTAATAATTTAGACTCCCAAACACCCACTTTCCTATTCGGGGTCCGTACATCCAACCTGCTTCATCGTAAGGCGGGCCCGAACTCCAATTATATCCAACCTTTTGTTACGGATGTTGATGTAGATGTATGATGAGAGTCCTTAATACTAGGAGTTGTGTGCATATCTTGTGTACCCAGCAAATATACACCCATCAAACTAGTGGACATGGTTATATGGGCCATACTAATACATGAAACTTCATTTCAAGAGTCAGTATGGTTAATGCAAAAATACCTTTAATTTACATTAAAAAAGAAAACACAAAAATGAAAATCGAAAAAAATAAAAAAACTATAAAAGTCATTTCTTTTTAAAAACTCAACAAATGTCTATATGCTCTTTAAGGCCTATATAAGTTGCGTGCACCCTTGCGCACTCAACTACTCTTAAGGGTGAGGGTCGGGGTGGTTCAGAAATTTTGATCACGAGGTGTACTTCTAATCTTTCATTTTTTTTTGTAATATCCTCTTTTATCTCTTTTAAGACCCCCATTTTTTACTACTTTATCTATGAGTATTCTGCCGTTATACACTATACATAGAGGTGTGCATATAACCAGCTTGACTTCAATACTACCTAGCAATGCAATACCATCCCTTCCTATTGCCCAAAACAACCTAGCAAAGGTTATGCCTTTTGTAAAAAAATTCAATCCAAAGTATGTTCTCCATGGATTTGGCATGGCACAACTGTTGGGGAGGGAGCTGGAAGGCAGTTGATTATCCATTTTAAACTCTTGGAGCATCAACTTTTCGTGTTGTAAAAAGGGAAAAGCCATTGACACACACTCAAGCTCAGCAGGAATAGCAGCCCAAGGCTTCAAAACAGGTTTTGTACCGTAGGGGGCTGTTTGGTGTCCGTAACAAACGATCTGCCCTAAAGATTAGAACATGTTTGTGAAACATTATAATACAATGTTTTCTTAATTTGCCAGAATCCATGGGGCAGATTTATGAACAGTAACACATAGTTCTTATTTACAAACGACCAATAGAGGGATGAAGAACTTGACTTTCTTCTAAACAGTATACTTAAACTTTTTTCTAAACACTATAATGAAATACTCCTCGTGCTTACCCAACCATTTATAGCATTAAACTTTTTTCTAAACAGTATAATGAAATACTCCTCGTGCTCACCCAACCGTTACCATTTATAGCATTAAACTTAATAAAAATGCCAAAAGAAGCCCCACCAGGAGAAAACGAAAAAAACGAAAAGTTGTGTTTTTAATTTGACGAAATGGAAAATACCATGGAAAAAAAAAAACGTTGGCCCAATCGTATCGACTTCATTCCTTTGCACGTTGCTTTGTGTGTTGGAGTTTCCCGTCCACAGATAAGATCTTCGTGTTGAGTTATGAAGGCTGAAGAGGCCATGAAATTGCCGTCTTCCACTTAAATTTCTTTCTACTCTTCTTCTTTTCTCATGCTTTGTTATCATGTTTGTGTATGGTACTTCTCTTGATTAAAGATTGAAGGCCTATCCTCCTGCAGCGATATAACCAAAGCCTTTCCGACAAGATGCTTCCTTTTTTACCATAATAGTTCGACAGCTGCCTTAATGAGTAAATAGTTAAACGTTAACAAAATTGTTTTTTTGCTAAATAAGCCGTTTCACCAGCATGTTCTTCAACATAATGGTTTGCCATTGCGAGGTCAAGGCCCTAGCCATCCCAAAGATGCATGAATATATTTAAGCTATTTTCCTTATGTAGTCCTTTCAGTTAACAATGCACAGCTAGCTCAAAGCAAGGTATAACATCTTTGGACAGACAACGAGACCCTTCAGGATCGTTGGCAATAGTAATAAACTGTTAGTTTATGAATCTGCCCACAGTAAAATTTTGTTACTGTTGCCAAACTACTCCTTCAAGATACTTTCAGATTAGGTATTCAGCCCATCAACTTTGTTTTGGTCTACCTGGATATGAATATAAAACTCTCAATTCTCTCCACTTTCATCCAACGCATGAGATAGGAGATCAGATAACAAGTTTATATTGTAGACACAGATATGTTGGCCATGAGAAGGGAGGGGAGCTTACTGAAGCTGTTAGCAGGAGACCTTACAGTGTGATCTTATCTGAAGAAATGGAGAAAGCACATATATCGGTGACTAATACATTTCTTCAAGTTCTTGATGACGGTGGATTGACAGAAGGGAAAGGAAGAACAGAGAACTTCGCAGACACTACGACCATCAGGATAGCTTTGCTACCTGGACGACAATTACTGTCAAATACAAGCACCAAAACCTCCAATTTTTTATAAACTCATGCTAGGACATCATTTCAAAGTCATTCTAACGATTATAATAAACTGTTGAGAACACGGGTAGTCTCATTCTGCTGGCATGTGTGGGAATTGAGAAACGATTGTCTCTTTCAAGTGGTGTACCTTCCCCTGCTCAGCGTTCAGATGATCACTGTTCCATAAAGAAAAAAAGTAGAAAAACTTGGAAAAGAATGTAACCTTCATGGTCCTTTGGCTTTGTGTAGATAGTATGATGTCTATCTTCCCTATAAGGTCGATGAGTTTGGCAGCTCATGAATCTGACAATGCATCAATGACAGCACCCTCAACCACTTGAAATTTATTTTCAAGTTCAAGAAGTCTTGGGAACCAAAGAGTTCAATCCTCGACAAGTTCAGGTCAATCAAAGAATTCAACACCCCAAGCACGTCTTGGTATAAACAAGAAATCTTCTTACTATAAAAAGGAACAGTCACTTTTTTTCATTTGAAAATAAACCATTTCACTCAGATCCACCTCTGACATGAAGCCAGTCATCATGCTCGATGAGGTTGAAACTTCAAAACCCATTGACCACAACCTCATTTTTTTGTCCGTGGTGTTGACCAACCCTTTGTGCTACTGGTTGCTGTAATGCTTGACACGTTGCTGCTTTGTCCAAACAGTGCTGGAGGAGAAGGCAGGGGAAATGTCATGCTGACATTATTAAGCATGAGAACGATTGAGGACATTGTTGGTCTCGCTGCTGCATCTTCCTGAACGCATAGCAGGCCGACATGAATGCACCTCAATGCTTCATTTCTTTCGCTTGATGTGGCCAACTTGAAGTTTACCAACTCCAGTGCTCTGTTGTCACTCCAAAGTTTCCAGCTCTGCAGCAACATGTGTAAGAATCTCAGGTGTTGCACATGAAACTGTCATTTACTGTTTTATTAACTGGACAATGCAGTGTAGGATTCGACGACATCATCATGCTTGACGACTCTTTCATATAAAAGACGGTATAACTAGAGGAACTTTTTACTAAGTTATGCATAATTGTACTTACCTGGCCAAGAAGGTCTTCGGTAGTATCTGATTGATTGAAAGTAGTCTTCTTCCCACTCAAAATTTCCAAGACAATGATTCCGAAGCTGTAAACGTCTGACTTCTCAGAGATTACACCATATAATGCATACTCTGGTGACATATACCCACTGCATATTAAAGATATAAAAAGAATTTGATGCTTATCAATCAGGTTGATGGCATTAATTCCTTGTCTAAAAAATTTTGCAGAGAAAAGGAAGAGGAAGAGACAGAGAGATACTATGTCCCAGCAATCCTGTTAGTATTACTTTCAGTTTGATCCAACCCAAAAATCCTTGCCATGCCAAAGTCTGCAATCTTGGGACTCATCCTTTCATCCAGTAAGATGTTGCTGGGTTTCAAGTCCCTGTGTATAACCTTAAGTTGAGATTCCTCATGAAGGTAGAGAAGGCCTCTTGCTATTCCCGTGATGATGTTCATGCTTGTTCGCCAATCCAGCAGCTCACGTTTTATTGGATCTGAGGATGCCCATTAAAGATTGAAGCAGCAGAAATTAGCAATGCGGCATAAGCAGAAAAGAGATGTACAGAGCATCTTTTCTTCTTTTTCTTTTTTTTGGACAAGTTTGAACAGGAAAACCCAAATATGAACACACTTGAGAACGGAGAAAGAGACCCATGTTGTATCATTTGAGGTGCTTCTGGCTGCAAAGCTCCAGCACAGGAACCTGGTTAGGATTCTCGGATGCTGTTTGGAAAGGCAAGAAAAGATGCTTATATATGAGTATGTGCCCAATAGCAGCCTCGACAAATTTCTCTTTGGTAAGCGTCTAGCTAAAAGCTATTAAACACAAATGTTTTCTTTCTATACTGCTTTCTCATGCCTAGCTTAAAGCTATTAAACAAAATTCTTTGTAAATGCTGTTCTTGGTAAGATTGAATCCAGCTTTTCTGAGAGGGTTCAGAAATTTCTCTTTTGAAGGCCCAATCTGATCAGCTGTCTTCAGACAGTCATGGTTCAAATTTCTTGTGTGTAATTGTCTTTGATATTATTATTTAAACACCTCAATCTGATGTCAATCTCATGCATAAAACTTCATATACCCTACTTCATTTGGGTATTCAATACATATGCATTTAGAAACATGGTATTTAACTTCTAGATATACACTTAATATGCATTGTATATCTCCCAAGATATCCGTATGGATCTACTTAGTGTGGATCTTATTATATCCATAAGATATCAATATGGATCTAGTTAGTGTGGATCTCATTATATTCATGAGTATTATTTTATACCTCATGAAAAATTAAAATCAAATTCATCCTCAAACAGCAAGCTAGCTTTGTTTGATCCAGAAACGATCAAATAACATAATATGCTTGGATCTAATATAAACAGGATATGGATGTTTAACCATATATCCAAAAGCCACATGAATATAAAGATTCAGATTATATTAGCATAGATCCAAACTAGTAATATCCACAATACTACTAATATGATATTTGAAACACATGATCCTCATTGAAATATTTCACAATATGATTCAACAACCGTATTTGGATCATTGCTAACTCATCTCTCTTTTGAGAAAAACAAGTTATCATGTACTAGCACTTTAGTGCTACAAAGCTTCAAACGAATGCATTCTTGCCAATATGAATTTTGGTCCAAGAGTATTATATTACATCTCTTGAGTATGCATTAAAACAAATTCATTTTCCTAAGAAGGAAAAAATGAAGCTTTATTCAATAATTCTCCATAATCACCTTTGAATTTAGAATGACAACACATATTACAATATGATCATATCCAAAGGCAAACATGATAACATATGTTGGAACTAAAACAACAGGATATGAATTATTCTCACATATCCAAACAAGTCAGTTTAGATCTGCAGCTAAACTTTAAGTAATGTGGATTTCATTAGTTCAAATATGGAAATTTGGATCAAACCAACAATATCCACAATACAATAATCTGAATTTGAAACACCAATGATCCATATGAAGTATTGTGCAATATGATTTCAATAACCATGCTTGGATCCAAACAATAGTCCAACTGTTGAACAAGGTGAAACAAGAAAAGTTTCTTTACCTTGAGATGATGCACGTTTGTACCCAAACTTATCCATCACCCTTAAGAGCAAATAAAGTAAGTCTTTAAATCAAGACATTCAAACTTATATGAGTTTCAGTCCAAGAGTGTTACATTACACCTCTTGAATATATATTTTAAAACAAGTTCACCTCATTAATGGAGTAAATAAAGCCTTGTTCAATAGCACTCTAGAATGAACAAATATCACAATATCATTGGATCCAAAAAGCAAACATGATATATTGTGTTTAGTAACAGTACGAGAATTTGGATCCATTGATTCAACCAAGTTAATTTGGATCTTAACGTATCACGACCCAACATAATGTTATAAGGATCTCACCATGTCAAAAAGTGTTGATTTACACCTCTTAGCATATCAACATGCAATAACATAATCATTCCTTGAATTCATCTTTAGCACTCTAGTGTTACACATTGAAAATGCACAACTTGTAAAACCATTAGCTCTAACAATCAATGTTCATCATAATATGTTTAGATCTAATATAAGCAATATATAGATCGTCCAGAGTTTGCAGAAAGCCTTTTTACTGCTATTTCCTGTCCGTTTGGCAATTTGCCCTGCCCAGCAACGAATAACGATGTCATCTCTTTGGCATTAACTTGAAAGCAGTTAAACATGAGAAATCAAAATAAAGAGAAAATATGGTTGTTGTTGATGATGATGTTAATGTTGCTTGGCATTTCAAGAATTTACCTTGTAAACTGGACCATAGCCTCCTGCACCAAGTTTATTTTCTTCTGAGAAATTGTCTGTAGCAGTTTCTATGATACGGAAGTCGAAAAGCAAAGATTCCAAGGTTAGAATTACACTCTGACCTGCATAGAATTTGAACAACATGTTAAAACACTCTCATCATTTGCTTTGTGATTCTGTGAACAGATTTACTGAATCAACCATTCTCTGTAAGCATATTATGACAGATCAGACCATTAGTTTTCAATGAAATCAATCTAGAATTGATTGATCTAAATATGGCCAGAAGCATTCAAAACAACATGGTGAAGCCTTTTCAGACCTAGTATGGTTCCAAGTTGTAAAAGCGCAAGGTGAACTTCACGACAAAGGACTTGGTGTTATTGTGTTCTAGATACGACCACACCAAGATCCTAAGTCACATTGGTACATGTATCGGGTACCGGTATCTGTACATACTTTGGGGGTATGGATATCCAACATTTTCAAAAAAACTTGGGTACGAAGCGCGCACGCGCACGCGCACGCACACACACACATATATATATATATATATAACTAGTTAGTGTTTTTTTTATTTTTTATTTTTTTGGTATGTTGACTTTTACTCGTTTAGTTGTTTATGGCTTATGAGATATTAATCTTTATGATAGAAGTCTTATCAAAATACAGAAATGATCTAGACATAAAAAATGCAGATTATTCATTAAATCCCTTCATTAATATTGCCTTTATTAGGCCTGGACATCTGGCCGGCCTGATAAGGGTCGGGCTCGGGCCGGGCCATAGCTCGGCCATACAGCCCAAACCAGATTGGTTTTAAAATGTTCACCACCCATCAGGGCCTGAGAAAGGTCCATAAACCAATTCCCTAGAATTGTAGGATTTGAATTTTGGGCTGTAGCACAAAAAATTGAAGACAAATATAATGATCTTTCTGAAATATTGGAACATATAATGGTCAGATTTTCAAAGCCCAATATGCGGCAAGCATGTATATCTTCGAAAATCACTCAGCTTTGAATTTACTGCAATTCTGCTCCGGCATTAAAGTGATTAGAACAGTTTTTTCGCTTTCATATTACTTTTGCATGTTGTCACAATCTACGTATCGTAAGATGTTCAAATCATTCTTTGAGGAAAGCAAAAAAGATCTAACAAATAGAATAGGAAGTCCAAATTCAGCGCAGAGAGACATGCATGGCTTCATTATACCTGTTTGTGGTGGTGGCGTTCTATTCTTCGAGTAGCGTATTATGCAGACAGCGACACTCGCAAGAAATGCGAGGGGAATGCAAATTGAGATTGGGATAACATAGGGCTTCCTCCGTGGGTTTGATTGCTCTGCAGAAAACATGCAAAAAGATATATCGGAGTCAATAAAAGGACTTGAACAGGACATTTTTATTAGTTAGGGCCATATATATAGAAAATTGAAATTAGTTAAGTGCCTTTGCGGCCAGATGATTACTTGACTAAGATTCTTGAAATAATAACAACATTTAAAGCAGTTTGGGTCCTATAGGAATCAATATTCCCAATGATGAGAATCAAGATTCCTATAAAGAAATCTACAGATTATATAATAAGTACAAATCAGAATTGTAATCTCGGAATATAGGAGACTGGTTGACACAGGAATCCCTAATTGCCTCTATCAATTCTTTCTTCTGTTTTGGAAGACAGTAGACCATCAATCTTATGAGACCATCCTCATTTCTGAAGGGATCTTAGTTTCTGATTTTCTGAACAGATCTTTAGTATTCCCAGTGGCGAAGGCACGTAAATTTGTTTAGTTTATATTAATATCTCATGCCTATAAAGCATTTACATATTGGTTGTCCTTAAAAGTTAGAATATTGATGCCTCTGTACCTCCCACCAAAAATTTCTCGCTCTGTTACTTGCTGGTTCTTTTCGGTAAAATAACCATGAGAAAGTCGGAAAATCATACTTCAAATGTCACGAAGAGGCCATTTATACTCCGTGAATGGTGGAGGCAGAAAAATTTGCTGGAGGGATATATGAATAACAAAGCAAAATGTTGAAGCGGTCAATATGAAAATAAAGAAATATTAAGGGCAGCCTACACCAGTCCACATGTGTGATAAGAGTAAATCAGCACAACATGATTTTAGGTATATTCAAAATATGAAGATGCTGAAGATCAAGGAGGATCAAAATAAAATACGAAGATGCTGAAGATCAAGGAAATCACTCAAGACGTTGAGGATATTGATATCAATGGAAAGACGAGAATTAAGGAAGACGTTGAGGATTTTGATATCAACAGAAAGACAAAAATCAAGGAAGGCGTTAGGAAAATTGATAAAATTGAAATTACTGAAATTACTTAAAAAGGAGACACACATATTTGCTTTGATAAAATCTTCCTTTTAAGTAATCCTTCATCCACTCCACAAATCGTGGATCTTGTAAATGTCTTTTGTATATATACTTGTAAAAGCACTGAAATTACTTAAAAAGGAGACACACATATTTGCTTTGATAAAATCTTCCTTTTAAGTAATCCTTCATCCACTCCACAAATCGTGGATCTTGTAAATGTCTTTTGTATATATACTTGTAAAAGCTCATTGGAAATGCAACGTGAGAAATTTCATTTCTTCTTTGTTCTCTCAATTTTCTCATGGTATCAGAGCCATACGATTCTATGGCCTCACAAAGCTCACAAGCTACCTCTCTCAGATATCCATATCCTTTCAACCTGAACGTCGCCAATTTTGTATCCATCAAATTGACCCAATCCAACTTTCTCCTATGGCAGACACAGGGGTGCTAGGACTAATTGAAAGTCAGGATATGACTGGTTTCGTCAATGGAGAAACCCCTATGCCTGATTGATATCTTCCCAGCAACAGTGCTGAACAAGCTGTGAATCCAGATTTCAACGCCTGGCAAAGATCAGATCGGTTGCTGCATGGATGGATCACCGGAACCCTGTCCGAAGAAATATTGGGGTTAGTTGTTGGCCTAAAAACCTCCAAACAGGTATGGGATACTCTAAACCGCAGATTTGTTTACGACTCACAGGAGCGAGAAATACTCCTTATGCAAAGACTTCAGATGAATCGGAAAGGCAATCTAAGTATTGCTGAATACACCAAAAATTTCAAAATTATATGTGATGAACTTGCTGTCATTGGAAAACCAGTTTCAGATCAATCTAAAGTTTTTTGGTTATTGACTGGTCTCGGCCCAGAATATGAGTCTTTTAGAACAACATATATGCATCCTCCAACTCCACCATACTTGGAAGTCATTGCCCTGCTTGAAAGCCATGAAACCGTACAAACTATGTATGGAGACATTTCAGGTACTCAGGTGGCCTTTATGAATCAGTGTGTTCAAAACCAAAGGTATAAGGGATATAAAAATCAATCATTCACTTCTAAGGGACGTGAATTTCGTCAAGCTAGCCAAGCAGTGGCGGAGCCAGCGTGAGGCAGGTGTGGGCGCCTGCCCACGCCAGCCCAAAATAATTCTACCTTGAACCAAACGAACTGAATAGTAGCATAAGCCATAATGAAGAAGAGTATAGACTGTCTTGCCCACGCCAGCCCAAATATTTTAAATGAGTGCCCCCGCCAGCCAATTTTTCTGGCTCCGCCATTGTAGCCAAGGTACTTCATTGAACAGTGACAAGGGAGAAAATAATAACCAGCCCAATGCCTCTCAAAAAGGAGTCATGTGCCAAATCTACAATAGAAGAAACCATTCCGCACTTAATTGCTGACATCACTTCAATCAAACATTCCAGGCCAAACAAGTTCCTCAGGCGTTGGCTGCAATGAAGATCGCCGATGGTCAAGATCAACAATGGTTCCCGGATACTGGAGCAACTGCTCACGTCACATCGGAAGCAGGTAATCTCAAGATCTCAACTAAATATTATGGTTCAGAAAAAATAATGGTAGGGAATGGTCAGAAACTTGACATCACACATGTGGGAAATGCTATTGTTAATGATGGGCAAAATTCCATTCTTCTCAAAAATGTTTTGGTGGTTCCAGACATTAAAAAGAATCTAATTTCAGTCAGTCAATTAACAACAGACATGCCATATACTTTTGAATTCTCAGCTAATAGTTTTATTGTAAAGGACAAGAGGAATTGGTAGATTGTGGCGTCTGAAACCAGACGTGATGATCTTTACATGCTGGAAAATATAAAAGCAGCGTCAAAATTTCAAGGAGATCAGAAGGCTTTTTTCTCAGTCCGATTTCGGGGAGCATATAAAGAAGTGTGGCATCATCGTCTTGGCCACATCAATCAGCAGGTAGTAGAATTTTTAGTTAATAAAAAGGCCATCAAAGTTCTTGGCTCGTCTAGTAGCAGAATTTTATGTTCTAGCTGTCAATTAGCTAAGTCATGTCGTCTTCCATATCTTCCGATTGAAGAACATTGTGATGAATTTCTTGGTCGTGTGCACTGTGATATGTGGGGAGCGGCTCCCATCATTGGTTCTCAATAATATAAGTATTATGCAATTTTTGTTGATGAATCTATTCGTTTTATTTAGTTTTATCCAATGCAATTCAAGTCAGAGTTCAGTGAGTTTTTTAAAATTTTTCACAAATTTGTGAAAAATCAGTTTGGGAAAGGAATAAAACTTTTTCAAACTGATGAAGGGGGAGAATTTAATAGTAACAACCTTGCTTCATATCTGCGTGAATATGAAATCCAACACTTAAAGGCATGTCCTAAAACACCTCCTCAGAATGGAATGGTTGAACGTCGACATCGAACCATAGTTGAACTTGGACTTGCTATGATGTTTCACGCTAGCATGCCAACAAAATTCTGGGTTGAGGCATTTTCTGCAGCTGTATGGTTAATAAATCGACTGCCTACACCCACTCTCGATATGAAAAGTCCTTTTCAGCTTGTTTTCCAAAAGGGGCCCGATTATGGATGCATGAGAGTCTTTGGAAGCCGATGTTTTCCTTATCTTCGAGATTATGCCAAGAACAAGCTGGAGCCTCGATCCTTACCCTGTGTTTTTATAGGGTATAACTCAATACATAAAAGGTATAAATGCTTAAATCCACCAACGAACCAGATCTTCATATCCAGAAATGTTGTTTTTGATGAAAATATATTCCCTTTTCAACAACCTGGGAATCTATTTTCACCAATATCTTACTCTCAAGAAAGCGTCACCTATAGGGCATGGCTTGATGACAACCAGTCAGTTGAAGATGTATCTAAGTTTGGTTCTAGCAATGAACTTGAAAATGACTCCATTAGGACTTGTTGTCACAATGACAACCATGATTCGTCTTCAAGTAGCAATCTCTCAAATGCTACAGGTGCTAGCTCTTCTCACATTGATACAAATTCTAGTTTTTCTCAGGAGGCAGCACTGATTTCATGTTACACTCCCAACCGGGTCCACAACTACAACTACCATCTCCTCTCAATTCTCACTCCATGGTCACCAGGGCAAAAGATGGCATCGTTAAACCAAATCCAAAGTACTTCATTGCCCTTTCGGTTCCTTTGGAACCTAAAACAGTCAAGGAGACACTCAAGCATCCAGGATGGGTAAAAGCAATGGAGGAAGAAGTTGCAGCATTGAATTTGTGCAAAACATGACTCTCATTCCTCAAACCGCCGATATGAATGTCATTTCCACCAGATGGGTATTCAAAACTAAGCTGAAAAGCGATGGAACCTTGGATCGTTTAAAGGCTCGACTAGTGGCTCGTGGGTTCAATCAAATTCTTGGAATCGACTTTATGGAAACTTTTTCACCAGTCATCAAACCAGCCACAATTCGCATTGTATTGACTATCACCTTATCTCGAAATTGAGATATTCGGAAACTTGATGTCAAAAATGCCTTTTACATGGCGAGCTACAAGAAACTGTCTATGTAGAGCAGCCACAAGGATTTGAAGATCTTACCAAACCAGACCATGTATGTCGGCTTCATAAAGCGCTCTACGGACTTCGGCAAGCTCCAAGGGCTTGGTATGATAGGTTTGGATTTTTTCTACTCTCAAAAGGTTTCTTTTGCAGCATTTCAGATTCTTCTCTCTATATTTGTCATCATAAAAAGGGAACCATCATTCTGTTATTATATGTGGATGATATCATTTTGACCGGCAGCAATAATTTGTTCATTCAAGAATTTATCGCTGAACTTAGTAATGAGTTCTTGATGAAGGATCTAGGAAGCTTACATCACTTCCTTGGTATTGAGGTTCTCAAAACATCTCAAGGTCTTTTTCTCAATAAAAAACGGTATGCTTACAGCCTCTTAGAACGTGCTGATTTAACAACTTGTAAACCAGCTATGACTCCTCTAGTTCAGAATTTTCGGCCACCTTATGAAGATCCATTGTTTGTCAATCCTACACTCTATCGCAGCTTGGTAGGCGGACTGCAATATCTCACGTTCACTCGTCCTGACATCACCTATAGTGTCAACTATGTCAGCCAATATATGCAGCAGCCTACCCAAAGTCATTTTATGCTTGTTAAAAGAATCCTTCGATATGTTCATGGAACTATTGAACTCGGCTGCATACTTACACCTCAGTCAATTTTTCACTTGCATGCCTACTCAGATTCAGATTGGGCTGGGTGCCAAGAAACACGATGATCCACCACTGGATTTTGTACATTCATTGGCACAAATGCTATCTCCTGGACAACTAAAAAACAGCCAACAGTGGCTCGATCTACAACTGAAGCAGAATATAGATCGATGGCTTCTGCAACAACAGAGTTAACATGGCTTTCCTTCATTCTCAAAGATATCGACATTCATATTACTGATCCATCGCATCTATACTGCGATAATATGTCTGCCTTACAAGTCAGCATTAAACCAGTGTTTCACTCAAGAATGAAACACGTTGCCATTGATTATCATTTTTTACGAGAGAAAGTGGCATTGGGGACCTTAGTTACTCAATATGTTTCTTCATCTCAGCAAGTTGCCGACATTTTTACAAAAGCATTATCCAGATCCGCCACCGAAAATCTCAGAGGCAAACTGGGTGTTGTTCACCCACCACCCAGTTTGAGGGGGCATGATAAGAGTAAATCAGCACAACATGATTTTAGGGATATTCAAAATATGAAGATGCTGAAGATCAATGAAATCACTCAAGACGTTGAGGATCAAAATACGAAGATGCTGAAGATCAAGGAAATCAGTCAAGATGTTGAGGATATTGATATCAATGGAAAGACGAGAATTAAGGACGACATTGAGGATTTTGATATCAACAGAAAGACAAAAATCAAGGAAGGCGTTAGGGAAATTGATGAAATTGAAATTACTGAAATTACTTAAAAGGGAGACACGCAGATTTGTTTTGATAAAATCTTCCTTTTAAGTAATCATTCATCCACTCCACAAATCGTGGATCCTGTAAATGTCTTTTGTATATATACTTGTAAAAGCTCATTGAAAATGCAACGTGAGAAATTTCATTTCTTCTTTGTGCTCTCAATTTTCTCAATGTGACCCTGCTACTAACGGCGCAAATAAGGAAAGAGCAGACCAAAATGTATCATGTAATTAGCATGATGAAGCAATTTCCTGATAAGAAAAGAAAAACATGATGAAAAAAGAAGCTTGTGGAAAAGAAAAAGAGAAACCAACCTGTAGAATTAGAAGAATCTTGAGCTGGACTTCCACCTAGAACATGCAGAAACCAGAAGATAATAGAGAAGAAACAACCAATTAGACTAAGAGATAACAACTAAGAGAATATGACAGAAATGACGAATGGAAAGAGAGGACGCGATTAAGGAAAAAGAAGTGAGACTAACTTGGAGACACAGAAGCACTAGGAGGATTCGATGGCGGACTTGGATTGCTGGGTCTGCGGGAGAAGAAGAAATTGATAGTGTCGAACCTGACATTGCAACTCCTCTTCAAAACCTGACCACCCTGCGTCCCATTGCAGCACTTTGGTATGTAGCCGACGGCGTCGTCCAAGCAACTCTTGCAATCCTCCAACTGCAAGTCTCTTGTGCACTGCACCAACCCGTATATCTTCTCAAGATCAGACAGAGGAATCACGCCTGTGGCGAACATGAGCATCGATGGATCCGATGTCGCCATTGAAGTGAGATTTTCGAAGAGAAGTCCCAACCGGTTGTTGAACAGAGTTACGTTCGTCACGTTGCGATTCACCCATTTCCAATCAACGCGAAATCCCGTATCGACGACACCGAAGAAACTGGCATTGGAGTAAATCATCTCACAGTACTCGTACCAGATAACGGCGTCCTTGCTCGTGGGGCAGAGCTTTGCTAGTTGAGCAGACGAGGTCGAGACGCAAGTCTGGCATTCATCGCTGGTCAGATCGCCTCTGCACAGTGCCAGCCCGTATACCCTGTTGGCGGAGTCGCCGGCGATGGTGGTGTTGAAGCCGGTGGGGATGGAATTGGCGGTGAGGGAGGTGATGACGGTGTTTACGTTACGTTGGAAGGTGCTACCGGCCGTGAAGTTGTCGGAGGTGGAGCAGTGAGTCGTGATGAAGTCGTTGGTGGCAGCCGAATGAGCGAAAAAAAGCAAAAGGAGAGCGAATTTAAGCTTCAATGTTCCCATTGCTGCTGTCGTCATTCCCATCGATCTTCAAAAAAGAAGCGTCGTTCGAAGCAATGTCTCTACTGTTTCGGGGAAGACAAGAACGCAGCAGTCGCCATTACTGCGAAGTGTAAGAAAAGTATGGTCATGGAGGCCAAAGGGAGACGGCCGATCACCTGCAATTATAAGCCTTATTTCTACATGCTGCAACTCAGGTTTTGTTTATCTATTAAAACAATGGATGATAACAGCGTGATCATGGAGGCCAGACAGGAGACAGTCAGACAGAGACCTGTGACCTACGATATTATAAAGCCTCATCTTTGCGTGCTGCGTCTTAGTTAGTTCTCTTTTCTCTTATAATTTAAGATTAGGCAGTTGGGCCATTATGAAGGGAATATAAAGGTGCATGCCATGATTCTCTACGCCTTATAACTGGATCCTAATTCGTCCAGTTGGTCTCTGCAGGCCTATAATTGCTCGGGATCTGCACGTTCAGCAACGAAGCAACAGTTAGTTCCTGTGTATTTATCTTTCTTGGCCTTTTTGGCTAGGATACAGTGTAATAGTTGGCTCTGTGTTTAGTTTCTTCATTTGAAAACTGAAGTCTTGGTTTACTTTGCTAAGGTGATCAGTTGATGTATATGGATAATTCATCCAGTTGGCTCTACAGACGTGTTTGGCTCATTGCTGGATCGAGGTCTCCACGTATACAAGGTCGAAATTTCCATCTGTTTTCTTTATTTGGAAAACTGAAATCTTGGTTTACTTTGATGGGATGATCCGCTGACATCTATGGAGCCCCTTGTTTCTTGGCCAAACCGGGAGGCTAGAGAATTTTCTGGTTGATCTCTCTATCACTAGGTCTCTTGATATTTTATTGCAATTGAAATCTTAATTGAGGTGATCTATGTAACGGTAATACTCAAACAGCTAGTAAGTTGGAGACAATCTTGAATCATGGCACAATTAAGCATTGGAAGACAACAACGACACTAAGTGGTTGTTTAGCAACAACAACAAATTTTAACTGTGTCTGTGCTAAAAAAATGTGGCAGATTCGTGGAACACTTGTTATAATATTCCATGAATCTGCTCCATTTTTTGAGACACATTCATATATCTTACTGTTGCCTAACGACCTGTAAAGGACAAAAGATAAATTAGGTTGCTTTGGATATGTAAACACCATGTTCTTAAAATGCATGTTCCTAAAAGACATAATCCAAAAACTCTACATTCTTATTTCTTAAATCATGTTGTGTTTATAAATGTTATTCTTCAATCTTACAACCAATTGCTGAACACAATCACAATATGATTCTTGGAACGAAACCATACAGTGCCAATAGTGCTCCTCTCATCAAATTAATTGACGGGAATAAGAATGTCTAGGGAGGTTTAGTTGCTGTGCCCCTCTCATGCAATGTTTACAGAGACAGAAAAAGCCACGAGCTTGCTTCTTCGTGATATTTAATTAGAGGTTAACAATCTCATTTCAACACTTTTTTTTTTTTCTAAAAGATGAACTTTCAAATCTGCATAAGAAAGATGATCATGTTGTTACCAATGTTATTTGTATCGTACACGTATCGTACGATATGTATCGTATATGTTTAGAAAACGTATACAATATGCTTACGATACATGATACGATCGTGTATCGTAAGTGTATCACCGATACAGGCGATACACCCTTATATCGTACGTATGAGGAAAAGGGGCTGCCAGGCCCCTTTTTGTGTTATGTTTTAAAGACTCTATGCTCCTCTCTTTCTCTCTTTCTCTCTCTCTCTCTCAAACTCTCTCTCTCTTTCTCTTTTGAGAGATTTTGCCCATTTTCATAAAAAATCACTAAGGATTCATCAATTTGAGAAAATTTATTAGCCGGTGAAGAAGCTTTCTCATAGTGGGAACGGTGGGAAGCTTGGAGAAAGAGGATGTTTTGATTTCTAACACCAAAAAAGTAAAACAATTACTCATTTTCACCATTCAATCGTTCATTTCTCTTATTTCCTACAGTTAATCGTAGGTTTTTACTTGTTTTGTAAAGATATAATGTCGGACCCTGTATGGCAGTGGTGTACACAAGTGAATTTCAAAGATAGACTAAAAGTAACGTATAATTTTTGTAAGTAAATCATATCAGAAGGGATCTCTCACTTTAAACACCATATAGCTGGTACACACAACGATGTGAGTCAACGCATTGGCTCCCAAGAGAACCCATTGCCACCCTATGTCAAGCACCAATGTTTAGAGTTTATTATTGCTGTGAAAGCAAAGAATTGAAAAGGAAATGCATATGGCAGATGTAGGATATGGGGACTCATACGAAGAGGAAGGAAGCAAAGGTGAAGAATTGAGCTCAAAGAATAAGATGGTAGTATCAGTTTTGGTACAACTAAAGGGAAAAATATCATGCATAGTGGTGGTTCTTCATCATTTGCAACCAAAAAGAAAAGAGGTATACAATTTCATGAAGATGTGGCAGGAGTCATGGTCGTATTATTGAAACTGGTGGTGGTAGAGTACCTATTATGAGGTCAAGTATTGGATCTAATTCGGTCAAGAATTTTTTCCCCACTTATACTACTGTAGGTTCTCAACCTAAAATTCGTACAACCATGTATTCAAAAGAGATTATTGGCGCAACAGGAAGGTGGTTTATAACACATCCATTCACTTTAATGCAGCAAACTCTATTAGTTTTCAGCCTATAGCAGATACGATCACTTCATAGGTTGAGGGTATAAAATGCGCTCTTATCATAATTTGTGAGGTAAATTCTTAATAATGTTGTTAGATATGTCAAGACATATTGTGATAAACTGAAATTGAGCTGGAAAAACTCGGAATAAATGTAGTGAAGTATGAGTGGATAGACATCAAGAACATAACATTGGTAAACTCCCTTGTATATTGCTTGTTAGATACAATGTTCTCAAAATCTATTGATTTGTCTGAGACTCCTAAGACTGCTGATGTTTTGTGTGAGATTTTTTGATAAAATTATACAAGAAGTTGGGCCTAAGAATGTCGTGCAATTTATCACTGATAATAAAACAAATAATAAAGCTGTCGGTGAAATGTTAACAGCATGATATAAGACATTTTACTGGGGCCCAGTGCTGTTCACTGTTTAAATCTTATGGTGGAGTTTCTTTTCTCTTGTTGGGTAATAGGATGAAATATTCCTCTTACCCATGCAATATGAATTAGCAGTGTTGAGACCAAAAAAAAAAAAAAAATTTAACAGAGAATCAAAGTATGAAGACTTTCATATGACAAGTTCCTACCTCTAGTTAATGGTTTTTCTCGTCGTCATTCTTTATTCCATTCCTTTCTTTCTGAATCCTTCAGCTTGTTCATTCTTTCCCCCGATCCTGCTATAAGATACCCCATTGGGGAGAAGTTAATCCTGGTTGTTAGCAGAGTAATGCACATAATATATTCTCCCTTCACCTTATACCATATGAACTGATAATAAGTCCATTTGAAGGGAACAAAAACTGCACGTCAGTAATGATTTAATTCCACCTTTGTCTTATCAGATCTCAGATGTGCAAACTTCAAATTAATACTTAAGGTTGATCTTCATTGGCATCTCGCTACTGAAGCTAGATTTGCTTGTATTTGATTGAATAGATATCCAATACCGTTTTGAAAAAAATAAGATATACAAGGAAAAAATTTAATATCTGATTTGTTAATCAGATTGAATTCAGATCTAGAAAATGACATGTGATCAGATCCAGATACACATAAATATTTGATCGAATTCAAATTGCAACTGGATTAAATTTTAAATAAATATCATATATCCAATGCTCTTAGATTTTGGAAATTGGTCGGGTTTACGCATATAAAAACCAGATTCAAATTTGTTGGATTGTGAAATTTGGATTTAGATATGATTTTTCTTCATTCTTATTCGAACTGAATTTAAGTCAGAGTATATTAATATCATGGAAAACATATCGGCTGAAAGTATATCCGATTCAATACAGCACAAATAAATAAACTTCAGCGATTGACCTAATACAGCACAAATAAATAAATAAACATATATATATTCAATTAGTGGTCCGATTCATATACGTAATCGACATCGACGTGGATAGTAAATGAAAGTATAAAATCACATACATGGAAACAAAAAATATAGAAAATTGTATAAACTTGCGTTAGACTGTATCTCCAGTTGGCATAATGGGGTTGGAGTCGTTAATTTAACAAGAGAGGAGACTTTCGTACAATATTGCAACACACTAACAGAAATGCAAAGAAACGAAAACAATGTCGAATTAATACATACCACTTTCCTCATACAAATGCAAACTGGGTGGCAAAACCAGTTTGCGTGCGAACCAGGTTGCTGGTGCGTGCACGAAAATTATTTTCGTGCGTGAGTATGATTAAAGACGAAAATGCTTTTGGCTAATAGAAAAAGAAAACTTTGTGTAAAGACGATAAAAAATTTAAAAAAGTGAAACGACTCAAAAGAATATATCTTTTTCAATAATTTGAAAAGTATCTTTTTTTTTCTTTCTTTCTTTTGACGTATATGTGTTGCTTGCACCACACAACTTACTTCAGTTTGCGTGGATTGAGTCATCTGTCAAAGAGGACCTAAAGATGAATTTTGCATTGACTTGGTCTTAATCAAGAAGATACCACAGCTGCACGCCCATTCGATTTATAAGCGAATGTTGCCAGCATATGGGCCCGTCAAGACATCCGTCATACAGATAACAAGCTCGGGAGATCATCCTCATTTCTTGTGAGGCAAGCCTTGGTGGCGATGAAGAAGTCGCTTCTCATTCTCTCCCTGCTTATGCTCACTCTTAGCATCATTCATGTGCCTTGTCGGGGTATGCCCTCTCTTCGTCCCTTGTGATTCACGTTAGAGGTTTCTCTAAAGATCTTCTTCCTCTTTTACCTTAAACACTAAAAGGAATTATATTGTCCAAATGAGAGGGATCTCCTCTCATCAATGCACTGGGATGCATGTTATGAAAAGGTCAAAGGAGTGCAAGTATGTTTGTTTGTGTGTATATATATATATTTTGGCACCCTCTCAAATATTCTCTCATCCTGACTATATATATATATATATATATATATATATATATATATATATATATATATATATGACAAAGAGTCTTATTTGTCTTGTAAAATGAGTCTGGTAAAATGATGAGTAGCACTCAATACGGCATAATTTATTTTGTCTTGGGGTACTTTTTCCATAATAATGCCTTCCTTTTCAAAGTGGTTCATGATTTTTGTCATTTTCCTTTTCCAAAGTAAATCACGACATATCCATCCTTTCAGCTAATTGTGGTCAATTTCAAATGGTTAGTAGCGAAGATGACTATCTCTTAACCAAACATTAACAAATAGAACATGAGCTCCTCATACGTTAAAAGTACTCAAAACTTTAGAAAATCATCATGTTCTAATGTGTATATAAAATTGTATAGGTTAGAGATGTTTGTCTTTTTCTTTTTTATTCATCAGCTATTCTGCTTGTGCACCCAAAAGAGCCTTATTTTTTTTTTTCCTTTTCCTGTTTACTTAGTTATTGAGTTTTCAGCATAGAGATTGAATACTTAATTCCTTCTCATGAACTTGGGAACAATGCTTTTTCAAAAGTCAACTGTTTCTGTACTGAGTGGATTTAGAAATCTTGAAAAACACGCAGAAATGAATTCAGAAAATAGCGTGTAACGCTATGACTCCCTTCCTATTCGATAGAACCTTCCTCAGGAGGAGCCCGTTCGATAGTATTGAAAAGCTTTAAAGAACTCATTTTCATTAAAAAAAAAGGAGAATCAGACACTCCAATCTAGTCTCGCCTGAAAAAAAAAAAAAAAAAAACCTAATTTGCTAACATTGACAGTGTATAATTAGTTTTTTTTGTTAATTTTTCATCTCCGAGCTCCTACCCAAACCCCTGCCTCCTTAAGTTTCCGAGCTCTACCCAACCCCCTGCCTCCTTTAAGTTAAAGTCTGCTTTTTCGTGTTTAGTAGTTCGGTGACCTTATTTTGCAGTACAAGAGATTGTCGATTATGAACCTCCATATAAAAATTGGCCACCTACCAAACCACACCCGAAGGCATTATGTCAATGTATAACTTCCAGGTTACTAATTTGATGTTGCACGAAGGAGGAGACCTCGGTACTGCTTGCACATTATACATGTGCACCCGACCATCCAAAAAATTGATTTTTTTGAGCTTCCAATTATGATAGGGGAGAGTTTTTTTTTCTTCTTCATATATTAAAATTTATTTTCTTTTTTGGGTTGTAAGGAGAGGTATTTTATATTTTGGAAAAACCGAACACTTCCACTATGTTTAGCCCAAGAACGTACGTATAAATTTGCTCACTTTTTTCTTCATAGTTACGTTGGCGCCATAAGGAGCCATACATTTAACGATCCAGAGTAAAGTCTACACGGTTAGCTGGTTACGTTGCTCACCAATACTTTATCGGTCTATTTTTAAATTGAATCCATCTGCAGCAAAAAGATTGAAATAATTGGCTGACCAATCAAATCAAGATTGCGATCCTAGCCAATCAAAATAAAGTTTAAGCTAAGAGAGAGAGAGAGAGAGAGAGAGAGAGAGAGAGAGAGAGAGCCGATAAAATGAAAAATACATAACAAAATTTGGGGACAAAACGTTCCCTAAATAAAAGCAATCCGCAAAAACAAAAGCAAAAATACGAAATATACAATACAATACATAATGAAAAAAAAAAGTGTGAATAGAAAAAAATACGAAATATACAATACAATGCATAATGAAAAAAAAAAGTGTGAATAGAGAGGAAAGAAGGAGAGAGAGAGAAAAGTAAACAATCAAGCCCCTCATAATCTTTTGTTTACCTACGTACTAAGCACGTCCGTGATGGCTTGTGCACTTACGCGTGGCTCTAAAATGTCGATGATTGTTTTTACGGACACTGTCTTCACCAACGATCGCTAGAAAAACCTTTACCAATGCATGCTCATGTTTTACCGATAATTTTTTTGCCATCGGTAAACCGTTGGTTTTTTGTAGTGCAAGTAGAAAGTTTGTTAATGAATTTGGGAAAGTGAGATGCATGGACTTGGGCATACTGGAAAAAGAAAGAGTTGGAGTATTTTGAAGGAAATATCTCTTTTTATTTAGAGTTGGAGTATTAACTAACTACCTTTCATTCTTGTCTTTATAAAAGGGTTCCATTTTATACTCACCAGGGAATATTCTGGTCTCCCGGTGCACAATCTTTTGTGCATCCGATGGTCCATTTAATTCGCTTAATAGATTAGGCAATTGGCTCCAATTTCTACAACATTTCTTCCTCTAACACTAAGCTAACAAGGCAAACTGTACCATGTAAATTTCACTTTTCTCACACTAATATTTTTGTTGCACTTTATTATCTGTGCTCACACTAATATTTTTGTTGCACTTTATTATCTGTGCTCACTGAAGGTGGGCATATTCGATGGGTAGTTGAGTATTT
This sequence comes from Nymphaea thermarum, assembly GCA_011799765.1. Lineage (NCBI taxonomy): Eukaryota > Viridiplantae > Streptophyta > Magnoliopsida > Nymphaeales > Nymphaeaceae > Nymphaea > Nymphaea thermarum. The sequence goes on from JAANDH010000713.1 coordinate 68,552, forward strand.
GGCCTGTGATGGCCGGACTTGGGCCGACTTATTTGATATTTTGTCAACCCAATAAAAAAAAAAGATGATAGGTCGGGCTGGCCGGAATCGAGTATTGGGTATTGAATCCGGTTCGATATATGTATTTAAAATTAATCTCTCCACATTTTGTATTTTGTTTCTTTTTTTTATATAAAAATTTGTAAAAACCAGACACTTACGTCAATGATAAAAACTAGACACATTGATTTTTTGTTAAAAATATATTTAAAATAAAATATAAACATCTTCATATATCTTTAAAGATATTTTGATGTAAACATGCTTTGATTTGTTGATTTTTTTTTATTATCATGTCATGATGGCCGTTTATTTTTTCTGTTTATAAAAACACCATTAAAAGCTAACAAATGATCAGCTTATTATATGTTTCGCATCAACCTTTTCTTAACATCATATCGTGTAAGGTTAGTTTACAAGAAAAAAATATTTAAAAATCAAAATCAAAGGGTTTGGTTTATCCCTGACCTAAGTGTCTAGTTTATATATATATATATATATATATATATATGACGTAATGCTGACATACAAACTTCTAGCCTATAGACGATGGCTTTCTTATAAATTCTTATGTTTTGTCGATGACTCTTAAAAACACTTGATACATCACTAAAAACATAAAAAATTAAGTGTTTTAAATAAGAATAGTCATTAAATTGAGTACCCAACGAGCATTAAGTTAACGGGCACAACCTGAGCAGGTCAGACTTTAACTGCCATTAAGGGCTCCGGGCCATGCCAAGCCCAATCGGATGCCCAGCCATGCTCCTCACCGTTAATAACACAACGCTCATATGTGCTATTCTTTTGTTCATTTTGGGTTCCCGTTACATTGATACGTCTGCCCACTCATTTATTCACTCTTTATTCAGGGGAGGAGGTACTGAACATAGCATGTGGGGCAATCGCTTCTTTCACTGATGCTTATGGGAATGAATGGGTGGGTGATGACCAGTTTATTGGATCTGGATCCACTGCAAGGGTTCAGCTTACGAGCCCAGATGCTCCGTTCCTGTCCACCGTCCGTTACTTCCCTTATGGAAGCATGAATTGCTACAGAATCCCTGGGGTGACTCGGGGAGCTGCCATAAGAGTCGATGCCATCTTCCAGTATGGTAATTACGATAGCCGGGCACTGCCACCTTCCTTTCTCCTCCAAATCGACGGCAGTAACTGGGCGGACGTTGAGACTTCGGCGGAGCTTGTGCGGTACTGGACGACCTATTTGGCTGTGGCCAATTCCGTCAGTGTCTGCCTTGCTCCAAAAACCCTTGGATATGTGCCCTTCATTTCTGCTATAAGAATATTTGAAGATGAGCCCGGTTCAAGCACGTATGCAGCACCATCTCTCTCTCTCTCTCTCTCTCTCGCATTTTTAACGTTCAGAACCTATACTGCTTAGGCTTTCACAGGAGATGGTGGCCATATACAAGATGTCAACCTAGACTAGCTACCTTTTCTCTTTCTAGAGTTGGGTGGGTGGCCGGGGTTGGACCCACTATGCAGTGCTTGGGCTTTCATGAGCCACCATCTCACTACGTAAGGGGTATTATAGTCTTTTTAGAGATCTTTTGGCAAATGAGAACAGTTTGTTATTGTTTTATGTATATAGGGCATAGGCAAATGGGGTCTCCGTGGAACATACTGAAGCCCACTCATTGAAAGGTTAATTTAATGTTAAAACTTAGGAGAACTTGGATGCAGTTATAGTTATATGAAGTAGCCTCCCAAGAACCGAGTCAATGTTACATGGTCAATTGAAAATTAGCCCAATTGAAAAAAAAATTTCTAGCTTTACCCCTGCAAGAATATGCACCAATGGTTAATGAATCAGCTTTAATCGTTAGGAAAGATTCATAGAATACTGTTGCCAAAGGACCCATCCACTTCAGTTTTTGTCTTTATATGAAGATGTTTTTGCTTTTCTTCTAATGATATTTTGAACATTTAGGTTACATAAAGTTTAATTTGTGCCTCAGTAGATGTGAATCCTAATGGTATTTGTAGTGACGTGAAAAATCTCATAGCCAGTACTCACAGATTGTGGTGCATTCCCATGAAATTTGAATTCTCACCTCTTTTGTGATAACCGGAAGCCGTCCCTTTGTATCAAAGCCCTCTCTCTATATCTCTCATTAATTAATGAACTGTTGGTTTTGGTTTTCTGGTTGGGCTGCTGTTCTATAGCCATTATCGCCGTTTTTCTTTTTGAAAGAAATGGACAGTTCATCGGTTTATACAACCTTGTGGTTATTTTGTTGTGCCACTTGATACCACATGCAGGCGTGATGATAATTCTGCAGAAAGGGTAAAATTTTCTAAACCTACAAAGGTGCGCGCAAAGGGGAAGCTTGGTGCACTGATTTATCTGGTCACCCTCTTCCCTAGTGGGACATTTGTGCTCGTGGCTATTATCATATTCGTAATTTACAAGGAAAATAAGAAGAAGCAGCAGAAGAAGAACAATGCAGAAGCAGATGTGCAGTTGGGCGCAGGTAACTCATGATCTACCTTTTTGCAAAAAGCAAATATTTAAGGAAAGGGCGGTTTAAGAAAATTTATAAAAGGGGGCTACAGTGGCGAGACACCTCTGTTTTATCTCATTCTAAAATTAAAAATGTACACATATGTAGGGATACAACTAGGCCTGAGCGTCGGGCCGGGCCGCCGCTGGGCCGACCCGGTCGGGCCCGGGCTTGGGCCGGGGAAAACCCGGCCCGCCCGGCCCGACTCCTGCCCTCCACTCCCAGGCTCCCCCTCCTCGGCCTCCTCCTGTCCTCCGTCTCCTCTCCCTCTCCCTCTCCACTCCCCCTCCCCCTCTCTCTTCCCGTCTCCCTCCTCCTCTCTCCCTCCTTCCTTTCCCCCTCTCGGCCTCTCCCTCTTCCTCCTCCTCTCCGCTCCCCCTCTCCCTCCTCCTCTCCACTCCCCCTTTCCATGGCTGCCCAGTAAAGTTCCTCGTCTTCCTCAGATCCTCTTTCATAATGCACATTGGATTTGCTCCGTAAGCTCGAATAGGTCCTGAAAGATGACCTCAAGCTCCACCCAATCTCTGCTAATTCGACCCGCAGAGATCCAATATCATCTGCAGCAGCTGGTTGGACCATTTTTTTGTTGTGGATTTGCTCCGTAAGCTCGAATAGGTCCTGAAAGATGACCTCAAGCTCCACCCAATCTCTGCTAATTCGACCCGCAGAGATCCAATATCATCTGCAGCAGCTGGTTGGACCATTTTTTTGTTGTGGCTTCAAACCTGCAAGAAGGAACATGGAAGAACAGGCGAGTCCCTCATCTCGCTACCGCCGTTCCTCTGCGGCCTCCTCCGCTCCCCCTTTTCCTACCGCCCTCGCATTGGAGCACCTCGACGTCCGATCGAGAACCCTCAAGAATCTCGGGCCCTGCCAAACGGGCCGAGCTGGGCCTGATTTTTGGTGGACCAGGCCCGGTACCCCACCCGGCCAGATGCCCACCCCAAAAATTGACAAGATCTATCACTATTGCCAAACATGCTCTAAGGGGTAGTTTGACTGCTGAAATACTATGTGAGTGTTTCAAAATTCTACCCTAAAGATAAGAGTACATACGAAATACTAGAACTAAAAGTCCATAAATCTGCCCCAATCTCAAAACTAGATTTATGAAACACTCACAAAACATTCTATTTACCAAACTACCCATGAGTACTTAAATTGCGAATATGATGTAGCATAGTTTTGTTGATGTGACAAAAGATCTATACCAAAATGCGAATTAAAGATCTCATACCCATGAGGGCCACTGTTAGATCTATAATTCAAATATTAAATTCCTGAATATGATGTAACCTAGTTTTGTTGATGTGACAAAAGATCTATTCTAAAATGCCAATTAAAGATCTCAAGTTGGGGCCACCCAGACTCTGAATCCCCGTTTTAATTTTTGAATACAAAAAGTCCAATATAAGATCATAGAAAACAGCGATGATCTTATTATATCCTGCAAAGAAACATAGATTAAAGAAGATCAAAAGAAAACCAAATGTCCCTTAGTACTGTTGAAAGTATTGCATTGAGGAGCTTCACACCTCCCCATGTAGTGAAAAATGTTTCGTCTATATATGTATACTCCTGACATGAAGTACTTGATCTGTCAAGTCTCGAACATTCTTTATCTTGGCATGCTTACTGATAAGTTACTTTATCTCTGGAACTCATTGTACAGATGTTGAAAAGCAGCAGGACCTCGACGATCATGCAGATGAGAGCTCAGATTCAAGTCAAGATCATCTCGCAGCATGAAAGATGGATTTTCGAATTTCGATTATGAACAGTTGAAAGAAAGTATTTGCCATCTAACGAAGCAACTGTAAACTGATCAGGGCTAGCTGCCAAGGATTTCTTTTGAGTGGAGTTGCATGTTTAGGCCATGTTTATTTGGGTTTTGACATAATTGGAATTTGCAGCAAGGAGGCAAGAGTGTCAAACACAAAGCTTCCTATCAACCAATCATGGAGTCCTTTAATTGTGAATTTGGTTTGACTTGACATTCTATTGTGTAAAATACCTTGGAGAATTGCTTAGAATATGCATAATTGAATAATACTCGAAGGCCTGTTTGCTCTTCCGGAAAAATCTACTGTTCATCAAGAATAAGAATTCTAATTTTCGGTTTTTCTCATTGTTTCTAGCAAATTAGGGATTATTATTATTACCGATGGGAGGAAATCCAAAATCAAGATTCTGGAAAACTGGTCTCACACCTCTATGCATGGATAAAAAAATATAACCGTTGAATGCGCAGTATTGGAGTCCAGCAATTGCCACCGGCACTTGTGAAAGAAAAAGAATCTCGTGTCATCCTTGAGCAACACACATAGGGGCAGAACTAAGAATTTTTCATTGGTCAAGTTATGGTTTCAAAATCTTAACGGACTGAAATAGAGATTGTTATAATGTTTGAAATTTACATTTTGAAGTTTTTAAAATCTAAAAAGGGCCAAGGCTTCTACTGATGACAGTGGATGATGACTAGTGGTTTTTCCTGTGGAAAAAAGATGTAAAAACAAAAATAAAAAAAATAGAATAAATTCACATGCTTTAGCATTGGGTTTTCTCCTCCGATGATTTGGGGACATTAGGTTTAGTGCGTTGCCGGTCGTTGGAACTAGGTCACGGCGAAGAGAGAAGAAAGAACAGGGACAGAAGAGAGAGAAAAAAGGTCGATGAAAATAAAATAAAAAAATAGCGTTTATAAAAAATTTCAATTTTGGCCCATAATTTTTTAGAAATTTTCAAAGCGGTGCAGCACCCTCTCTTAAAATTACTTCGATGCCCCAATATTTTTTAGACTTTTCTAAAGTACTGTTAATCCCTTAACCAAAAAGAATTCTGAATCACCTAAACATTCGTGAAAACGGCATGAATACGTGACATTTTCGATACCTCACCCTATTGTTAAAAAAAAAATCCCAAAACGACATCAAGAAAGAATGCCAAGGTTTCTCCCATGCCAACCATATAAAGTTTTATTGAAAAACTTTCTACGGAGTTCAGCATGTAATCATGCTGCCTCGTTTTTCTTTTTTCCTTGACAAAAAGCTGCAATAGAAAAATGAGCACTGAAATAGTACATGCAAAATCAGGCGAGTGGAATCGCCCGATTCTCATCTTATTCAGATCGGTTCACACTGATTTCCTGAAATCAACATACGATAAAAGAAAGAAAAAAATTAACGAGGCAAACAGAGGAGGGGTACCCACCTGGTCCACCTTCACTTCTTACTGACCCTGACCCTTTGAAGGCGACTACAATATCATCTATTGTTTGTCATTTCAGTGTCTGTGCCCTGAGTATGTGCAGTCGACGACATGGCAGAGCTGGAGTGGTTATCAAAATCTGTGGTGGACTCCTTCTCGTTCGACAATGGCAACCGCAACAGCAGTGAGCAGCCTCCGCCCCGACTACCCCGCAAATATGATCCTGCAGCTCCATCTTCCTGCCGCTAGAGAGAAGCTCCGGCTCCGCTCTCACCTTCAATGGTGACGCCGCCCCAAGCCGCTGCAGGAGTAACTGCAAGTGCCCTTGCCCACCTGAGTTCTCCCCTCTCGCAACCACTAACACCTTCCCATTAGTCTCCCCGACATTAGCTGTAAACCGTAATCCCTCACCATTTTCACTAGAGTTGGAGTGGGCATCCGCTACGGGCCTACAACTATGGTCGGCGACTATATATATATATATATATGAAGGGTGGGAGAAGAGAGAGAGAGAGATATGAGTGTTTGATGCAAAAGATTCAGACCTTTGCGAGGTGAATGGGAGAGACCTACCACCCAATGGAGAGCCGAGACTCTCACACAACTTCTTGTCTCTTTGATTTATTTTTTGGCCATGACCCCACCCAACCATTTTTTTTTTAAATCTAATGTAAATTTTTTTTTTTTTTTTTTTTGTCTCAATGCATTTTTTGGATATAAGTCTAATTTGGTCCTACCCAAATCCAACCCACAAAACCCAGTCCCCATTCTGCCCACCCTTGCAAAAATTTCTGGCTCCGCCCCTGGTGCCACTTTTCCAGTCCTTAAACTTGGTAGGCACCTCACCATATTTTTACTTGCATGGTGGTGACCTTTTTTTACACCATAGGTGGTTGATTCCCTTGCATTCAAAATAAAGACTAAATGCTTATCATTTCTCACTCAAACGGTTAAGCCAACCCCTTATTCAAAATAAAGACTAACTGCTTATCATTTCTCACTCAAATGGTTAAGCCAACCCCTTATTCAAAATAAAGACTAACTGCTTATCATTTCTCACTCAAATGGTTAAGCCAACCCCTTCAACACAAAAAGTCGGACCCTTGCATGTCGAGAATTTTTTGTGCTTTCCTTTTCTTTCCCTTTTTGTTGTTTCTTATTTTTTGCTTCCCAATTACAGATTTGCATACATAAAAATTTTGAATTTTGAAAAAAGAAAACGAGAGACCACTTTTTCTGTGCACATCAAATCCACCCTAAGTTCTCTTAAATTAAATCAAAATAACTGCTTTTAGTGGTGGATTTGAATTGATGCTTAGTTATAGATGAAAATTACAAACAGTGAGCTGTATTTAATTTGTAAGCCAAAGAAGAAAGTTGTTGTAGCCGTTGAAAGATTATGAAAATTCAGTTATAAAAAACTACTATTCTAGCTTCTTAGTACTGATCAAACATCCATTAGAGACCCACGGGCCCAGAATTTAGAGTTCTTGACCATACTGCTACCTTTGCCTCCTTACAAATACAAAGTACTAACCTGAAAATTAAGAACTTTTAGTTCTTGGACGAGTCAACAACATCCCAAACACTTCAATCAAATTCAAGAATTAGCCTACGGAGTTGGGCATGTTTGGCCACTTTCTGCTGTATTTTAATCTATTATACAAAGGAAAAAAGAAAAAAGGTAAGAAAAAATAAAAGACACGTGCAATCTCTATTACGAGAAGATAAATGTTCAAATAAACCACCCATAAAACGCTTATTCATTAGCACTATCCATAGTCGTCTTGAATAAACCGATTGTCAAGCAGCAAGAGATTGTCTAATGTTTCATGAACGTCCATCTGTCTGTTGCGATGTTGACTTCAACATAAATTCCTACCTTTCTAATGGATGTCTTTGGTAGTTTGCATATGAAACAGATGTTTCAGTTGAAGACACTGAAGTCATCATCACTTATGTGACTCACAGATGCTAAGCCTTGTAATGGGTCTCCATCTCCATCTCCAATGACTCGTTCTAGTCCTTCAGAATATTATACATGTTTGGCCGCTCAGTGGACTTCGATGCAGTACATGCTAATGCTATCTCTGCAATCTTCCACATAGAATTCATTTTGTGCTGCCCTTTGATCCGTAGGTCAATAATGCTCTCTATCTCACCCCTCACAATCTTTGACGTTGCCCATTGGACAACATGAAAATGCTGCTCAGGACTGCGACCACACATGAGCTCAACAAGAACCACACCGAAGCTATAGACATCACTCTTTTTGGTGAGAATGCTTGTTTCGAAGTACCTGAAAAGCAGAAACATGTATTGACCTTCTCTTGAGAGTTGATTCAAATGTAGTCTTAGTGGCTTGATTTGTGGATCTACAAGCTAATACCATCAAAGGTCCACCTAAGTCTTGGAGGGTTTATAAGCTCAAAAGAGCTCTACTTAGGTGCTTTGTCTTGCTAGTGTTATTATGCATGGTGCTCTTTCACTTCTTTTATCATTTTCTTGAATACAGTATGATGTCTTTTATCGCTTTTCCTAATTCTCTTTTTTATATTGAGTTGAACCATTGTATAGTCATAAAAGAAAATAAGTAGCTAGCATATATGGCAGTAGAACATATGCATATGGATGTATGAAAGCAAGGAATTAGACACACAACAGGATTGTCTACAGTGGTGAAGTTCCCATGTAAAGCTCTCATGGCTTCAATTGAAGGCAGTAATTACCCTGGTTCACCAGCAGGATTTGGTTATTGCTTGAGTATGTGGTAGCATGTTGGAACAAAAGTTCCAACTCAAGCATAGCTAACACCTACTCTTCCTAGTCAACATTTCATATTGGCTCTGGCCACAAGATGTGATGAATGAATTTCATCGTGACATATAATGGGCAATAGAGGTATAGCAAAGTTGAGCAAAGAAGGTTAAATAACTTGATGAAAAAGACATACTCAGGATCAATATATCCAATGGTGCCAACAATCATTGATGATGTTTGAGTCTTCTCATCAGCCTTAGAAATCCCAAAGTCTGCTAGTTTGGCTTCCAATCGTCCATTCAAAAGGATGTTCATGCTTTTTATGTCTCTATGGATGATGGCAGGTTGGCAACCTGAGTGTAGATACTCCAAACCTACATAGCAAGTTCAAACATTTTGGCATTGACAAGTGAATGATCAAGATGATGAAACTACATATAGACCAAATGTCAGTGCCACATACTTGTTGCAACATCCAAAGCAATTTGCAGCCGCTTTTTCCATGTTAAGGGCTCTATTATAGTTTTGTTGCCTACATGTAACAAAAGTGATCTCTTAATAGTTATTTTTCTGATGTATTACTGCTTATTCAAGCCAGCATGAAGAAATTATTGGCTTCGGTGTGTTGTTATTAGAAGTGGACTTTGTCAATTGGGTAGCTTGAACGATTATATAATTTTTTTTCGTTTATGCTCAGCTTTGTTCAATTCCAGTCTTAATTTCATGGGTAACCATTAGACTCCTAAAAATTCACTTACGCATGGATGACAAGAATAATGTAGCAAAAAGGGTTTCTCTTTTCATTATTATCCAAGATTAGATTATTTAAATATACAAGACAGACACCAAATCAATTACCAACAAATAATGTTTCAACTGCATACTTAAATGTTAGATGTGTGTGTTGTTAGTGTTCTTCATAGGCTTCATTTCTGGTTTTCTTCATGGCTGATAATGGTTCTGTTGCTAATACTTGTTCCAGTCCATATGTTTTGATTTTTCTTTTTCAAATTTTCACTCTTGGCAAGAGCGTAGTTCACTCTTAATAAAGGAGAATTGATGTTCACCCTTCTAGTGCAATCAAAATAAGTGAAATACAAAAAAGGAATATAAGCAAAAGATAGAAATGCTAATAAATTAAGTTACCAATTAAACTAAATCAAATGAAAAGTACTACTCAACATGCATGACCATTTCTTCACGCATTGTAATAGTACCTTGAAAAACAAAGTGGAACAACAAAAGATTCCACGAATCTTAGACAAATGGCTTCCACATTTCAGCTAGGTCTAGTAGGTGAACTCCTTTACAATATAATAAACAAATCATCTAGTAGGCATGTTATGTGACACATTTTGTGGAACTCATTTTATGACGTCACCCGCAAACTATTTTTATGAACTATTTATTGTGTATAATTCTAAACTCAACATATGCTGCAAAAACTAAAGTTCATCTAGGTTTATACCTGATAAAAGGTCCCTCAAGCTTCCATTTTGCATGTACTCATAGAGGACAATCAAATTCATGCCTTCATCACAAAATCCAACAAATGAAACAAGGTTTTTGTGGTGCACTGTCATTAACAAATTGACCTGAAATGTTCATGTCATAAATCTTGAGTTCCTTTATATACAAATGGAAACGAAACAAGCATAAGTGATCAAACAATAAATGATAACTGTATTCTAACCTCTGCAACAAATTCTTTAGGTCCTCGTTGATGCAAATCTTTCAATACCTTGACTGCAACTTCATTGACATTATTGAGGATGCCGTAATACACGGAACCAGATCCTCCATCACCAATAAGGATTTCAAAGTTATGTGTGATCTTCACAATTTCATTATAGGTGAATGCATGGTTTGGCCGAAGCTGAATACAACCAGCCTGTTGCTTCATAGGATTCTCTACAATTTCACATAAAAATTTCTTAGCCAATCAAGCTTGTGGTTCACATGTTTATGGTGACTCTCCACAAAATTGTTTCATAAACTATTGTTTTAAACAATTCTCATGCCATTCAATTCATAAACAAGCTTAATTCAAGCAACTGTGTTTGAATGCCTATATGTTCCTGGAGTGAATACACTTCCTTTGATTATGATTATCATTTCAAGTATGCAATAGGTGATCTTCCTAAAAAAATAAGCAAATAAAACAAGCTAAAGAAAACCCACACTAGTACCCCTTGATAAACCATGAAATGCATCTTTTGATGTGATTTGATGTTTAAATCCCCATGTTTGTGTTTGGATAGGGTTCAAGGAGTCATAGTTTGAATTTGATTAAAATCAGAGCTAAAACAAAGAAACTATATCTAAAACAATGAAATTCGGCTCCAAGAGTAAAATGATCTTTCTTTATTAAAAAACCCACATTTTTTTTATCAAGCTTAAGTCCTTGATTCCCAAAACATGTTTTTTATTTGGGTTTGCATTTTTGTTACAAGCCATTTAAGTTTAATATGATTAGAATGAATTATTTAGTAAAGAAAATAAACCCTCTAGAACTATTTTGAAAGGATGAGTTTATAAAAGGCTTCTTTTTGGAAATCTGACTTCATGGAGTTTTCATAAATTTTTTTGAGTTGGGCAGAAACCCTTGCTCGTTTTGGTAAAGAAGAGCCCGGCTAGCAGCTCTCTCCCTCTCTCTTTGGTTGTTCCTTGGCTCGGTGGAGAGGCGAGCTACACAACGTTCCTCTCACTGTGCCAACCCTTTTCGGAGCTTTTGGCAACTATAACACATTGTTATTATCCTATGAATCTGCCAAAAAAAATAAAACATATTCATGGAACACTTGTAACAGTACTGTTTTATGAATCTACCCCATTTTCTAAGACAGGTTCATGGGATGTTACAATCACCAACTTCTTTGGGTCCAAGTATACAATAATTTCTTAAGTACTTTTCTCCTTTTATTTTAAAAGTACAGAAAACGTCGTTTTAGCTAACTGATGTGCTCCAAGTTTGAGGAGGTGATTCTCTAGAAAGGAGGATTACTACAACCCTTGTAAGTCATCACTAAACAATGAAAAGTTGGTGTGAGAAAAATTATACTATGCAATGAACTAATGAAGAATCAAGCACAATAACAATGATCAGACAGCAGAAAGAACGATTAATTAAAAAGTTTAAGGTTTTTCCATGTCAGCAACATTTTAGATAAAAAGCTACCTATAAACAAAAGAACAACGACATGTTGAAATTTCAAAACAAGATCTCAAGTGTTCTGGATCTTCAATGCATCAACTTAGAGTTCCTCTTCTCAATGGATGTTTAAGACCTACATATGGATCAGTAAATCTTCTGCCACAAACAAATATATGTCTAGACAAATGTTTATTTGTCATGCATCTGGAGGCCATAGAGAATGCTATGGCCTCTATATGTGGAAATGAGGTTTGAGCTCACTTCTATACTATGTGACCAGTGAAGGAAATAATATTGTGAAGGCAATTGAAACTTGTCATTCTAACTTACATGACCATTGCATGTAGAGAAATCCTACCTGAATCAGATTCCATACCAAAAATACAAATCCCCTATAGTGTCTTCAAGATGTTTGGGTAAGATTAACGTGAACTGAAGTCCTGTAGCGCGCATGCAGCTGCCTATGAGTCAATTGAGAGTCTCTAAAGCATAAAAAAAAATATCATATCTAGGAAATTAGGGATAACAAGATAAGGTGGGCAAAGGGTACCAACGAATCATGCTCAAAAAAGGCCTTTTAGCAGTATGAAGCATTGTTTGTGGAGAAAGAATGCTCTGTCTTTGATGGGAAAGTGGCTTGGCCTATATGCTAGAGGGTTTTGTAAAGCCAATCATGTATACTATTGACAATCATTTCAATTTGAGCCTATTGAGATGCACTTAGGAATAAATAATATCTTACCTAAATTATTATTGGTCACAACATTAGATGATGGCCAGCGACATTGTTTTCCAAAGTATGCATAGATGACACAACCAACTAGCAGCAGAAACAAGATAACTGAGCCGACTGATACTCCAATAATGACTGGCTTGGGGCCAGAGGGTGGAATTGGTTTGTCATCAATCACATTTCCCGTTGTACTGCAAAACAGATGTAATGAAAGCGATTCAACCATGCTATGGATGAAATACATTACATATATTATATTACATAAATATACTTTTAGTTTGTCATGTTATGATTGATGAAAATACAATAATCCGATTTTAAGTTTCTCTATTCTTTGAGAGTGTTTGATGGCCTGGAAAAATATCTAGGCTCCACATGGTTGCTTCTCTCTCTCTATCTCTCTCTCTCTCTTCACACACACAAAAATATGCCTTAGATGTGTCACTTTGTCCATAACTCCCACTTACTTTGTTTTTATTTTTCCGTTGCCTTTCAATGATGCTGGTAGGGGTCCAGTGAAATCATTGTATGCTAGGTTCCTGAAACCAGCCAATGGTAATGCTGTTACAATAATGTCAAATTGGAGATTGAACCACATTTAGAGATTCACATTATTGGAGCACACTGAGATGGGGGAATAGAAGACTCAGTAGATTGCAATTTGAGCATAACAAATTGACAAAGCTATGGCGATTCTTTTTTGCAAACAAACAGCTAAATTTTCATGTTTCCTCAGTCTGGCGCAAGAAGAACAAGAAAAACTTTCCACAAGTGTTGCCATCAATTTATTGATGACCCTCAAGAGAGGGTTGAGAAACAAGCTGAATGGACTGAAGAACACACATTTGGTCGTACTACATGATCTATTCGAGCAGCTTCAACTCGATTGGTGTTTAAATAATGTCAAGTTCATATAACTTACAAAGATAGCATGCCCATATAGATTTCCAAAACTATGAGATGCAACCTCACCTAGTTTCATCTTATCAACCTCAAGCTTGAAGTTCAGCTTCAAGTCACAAGTTCTCATTTCGGTTGTAGTTTAAGTGGTTGGGCTCAAGACCACAGAAAAAGAACAAGGTAACAAACAAATTGACAAGAAATAACATAAACCCATTAGAGGTATGAACTACAGACATCCATCCTGCGGTCTACCTGTAAATCTACAGAAATGATGTTCTCCCTTCCTTTGGAGGTTCTAGGCATCCATGAGAAGCCTTGTTGATGACAAATGCTGCCTAAGTTCTCCCTTCAACTTGCAGCCATGAACTCTGAAAGAGTTTTTTTAGCATTTACTTCCATACGCCTTTATTACAAAAGATGAAGGATAACAGAGAGAAGGAGATCCACTGACGCAAGCCAAAGATTGTTGAAATGGATGAAACTTACAAAATAGATATATATAGATGTTTCCTGAAACATCCTGTATAAGTTGTTTTAATTGCATTTACTTCAGGACGGAACCTTTCGTTTCTTATAGCTATGTTTGAATACAATTTGTTATTTTAAAATACCTAGACTTTCATTAAGATGGACCAAGTCAGGACATGGACGAATAGAATTATCTATTAGAGCCAAGCACAGAGTGGGTCGTGCGTACAAGGCTTCGTTTTCCAAAATTAGCACACGTGGCGCCCATGTAAAAAAAAAAAAATTATAGTGGCTCATCTAAAAAAGTTTCAAGAAATTTTTCAAATTAAAAAAAAAACAGCCCCAAAACATTCGATCCCCTATGAAAAAAAAAAATTCTAGCTAGCTCTACTGAGATTGAATTTGTTTAGCAGAGTGAAAAACAGTATTTCATGCCAAGTTGACTATTTGGGCCCTTTGACTTGCCACGGTTAGGCCTGAACATGAACAGGGTCGAGCTCGAGGTGGGCCAGCTCCAGCTTAGCTTACACCTGAAATACTCAATTCGAGCTCGGCTCGAGCTTAACAAATGAGGCACTAGCTCGACTCGATAAAGTTAGAGCTCAGCTCGACAGGACTTGATAAGATCATTTCTTTGATTTTCAAACAATCAACCAAACTTGCTGCCAACTTCTATCGAGGAACAAAATGTCTAAAATAATGACAAAGAGAGGAAAAGAGAAAAGAGGGCCTAATCTACATCACGAGAGACGAGAGAGAGTAGTTAATGTAGCCATTGATGTAGTCTCGCTCTCTCTCTCTCTTTCTTTTTCTTTTTTTTGTTTTTTTACATCTGTCAAAGCAAAAACAGTTAAAGAGAATTGAGGATGCATGAGCCCAAGTTAAGCTTTATCGAATCGACTTTAGTGAACTCGAGCTTGACTGGCTTAAACAAACGATTTACACTCAACTCGTTTGTGAAACGTGTCATCTTGAACTCAAGTTCGAGACGAACTTTACCAAGTCAAGTCTCAGCTACTCAACTTGATTCAAGTTCTAGCCTATCCAAGCTCCTTCATTTAGTGGGTACCCCTTCAGGGCCCTACACACCTAGAAGCGCATGGATGCATGGGAAGAGGAAGGGGGAGCGTCATTAGAACAGAAAGAAAGAAAACAGTTTAGAGAAAACAATAAAGGATTGAAACCTTGAGTACAAAAAATGGTGTTCGTACTAAAACTGAAAATAAAAACTTTAAGTTTCACAATTAATTCATTGAAGCTCTCTTGTGTGTATAAAGTATAAACTCACAACTCTTTCAAGGAAGGAAGGAGACCCAAGAACTCTGGGATCTGTCCACTCAAACTGTTGTTACTTAGATCACTGCAAAATCAGAGTTGATACTGATTAGTGAAACTGTACATAATTAAGCAAGTGAAAGGCCAACTTGGCTGCATTTTACTCACATTATCTCAAGCGCAGTTAACCCGCTTAAGTCTGGAAGGGCACCCTGCAAGCCTGAACCATTAAGGTGCCTAAAAAAGCAAAGGACAATGGAGATCAAAATAATAACTTTGCAGGCGAGTTGCAGACCTAGAAAACCTGACATTAATTTTGCATCGTGGAATTCATATATATATATATATATATACATATATATATATATACACACAACTTTCAATTAGCAGCAGGTGTATGCATTAAGGGGGTCTCAGATCTGGTTGTTAATTATGTGATACTCACAGTTCAATCACTCGTGGTGGATCATCAGTATTGCAGTTGAGCCAATCCCAATTGAACCCAGCGGGAAGGCATGGATCACCTGCCCATGACTGAAGTTGTTGATACTGACCCTGTAACACCTTCAACGCCTTCACTGCAAAGTCATTGTCACAAGAAAACAACATGGACAAGGATAGTTGTACAGAGTCTAAAGAAATTGAATTAATGCCAGTATACTTCAAAACGCTATTCTCAAGCCAAAACATAGCTTACGCCTGAGATGTTTCACTCAGACCTACAAACCGAACATCTTTCTCTCTCAATCTCTCTCTCTCTCTCTCTCTCTCCCTCTCTCTCTCTCTCTCTATATATATATATATATAAAGCAAACATAATCTCCAAAGTGTTTACATTTTTTCTAGTAAAACTTATGGCATCAATGCTTAAGTGGATGTGCTCAAAATGTTTAAAACAGTGGCATCATAGCTTTCGTGTCTTAGTCGGCTGGGTAATTAATAAAAGGGCTAAGTGATGTAATCACGAGTTATCTAATTAATTTGAATAATAGTCTCGATTAGTTGTGAGTTCTTTAATCAACTCGATTCATAATTGTGTTCACTAATTGCGTAAGGGAGGGAGAAAGAGAGGGAGAGACCATCATCTTCGTTGGTTCCACTCACAAGTCGGCGACTGATCACTTGAAAAAGTTCCATGGCGTTGAGGATGGGAGGAAGAGATGCATCTGGTGTGTTGATCAAGGAAATCACCGATCCAGCATTCAGGTTACGACCGTGATTGGAGACCATCGAACCTGGCTGATAAGGAGGGACTATAGGAAGAGTGATACCCTTGATGCCATCAACGAAGAAATCGAATGACCTGCTCTTGTTTTGATAAGCGACCTGTGACACTTCCAAGAAATAGAAAATGTAGTAATAGAGGCCATCTACCAAACCCATCTCCGACGATGGGACGGTCAGAGTCGTCTCGTTATTCGACGCTGGAGTTATCGCGTGTGCTAGTGCCAGTCCTGCCATTTCCGAGAACTTTGGGATGGAGCTCATGTTGTCTCTAGCCACGCTGATCACCCCATCAATCGCGCTACTCGGATGCCAGTAACGATCATAAGGGTCACTTTGGTACCTGCCAATGAAACCGCGGAATATCAAAGCAAGTCTAACCAGTTGTAGCTCGTGCTCATTACAAATCGTGATTACCTCTTCAACTATTTATAACCATATTGAGAAATATATAGTTATATAGTCCCTATAACCAATCGAGAAATATATAGCCCCCACTTTCTTCACTTCTTTAATAATAATAATAAATTTTTTTTTTGGTGAGCAGGGAGACCCTTGAACTTGTTCATCGGTGGCTCTCTTTTTACAACACAGAAATTGATGCTTTGTTGACAAAGTTCATAGGGATCAAGAGAAGGTAAAGTTCATGGATAGCAAGAGGCGCCAAATGGGCAGGCAGAGGGGAAAGGTTTCATAGCTGAAGGAAAAGTACTGGGAGGGCATAGATGGCCATACTTGAGACGAATGAACGCAAAACCGGTGATCAGAAGTGTTAAACCGCCACCACCAGAAGCAAGACAAACAGTGGATTTATGGCCCAAAATACACATCAAAACCGTATGTTGTTTAGTCTAAAACGGAAGATATGATGTAGTTTTCTACTTGTGGCTTAATATTGAGTACTTTTATACACTGTTGTACAAGCTGATTGACCAAATGGATTGGGCCGCCCATTCAATGAATCGACCAATATCAATTATTTAGACGAATTGGTTGTTAATTGGAAATAGCATTTTAAAATATTTTTTTAATTAATTAAAAATTTGTTAAAAAATAACACATGACAAGTTTGAATTAGCCACCGAATTGAACAAATCAGTCTATTGAGGCTAGTTCTGATAACATTATGCTTTGCTCATTCAAAGCTTCGAAAACTATATATGAAGTGGAAATTATAATAAGCATGTATATCTTTTAACTTCGAAAACTAGTTGATGTTAGTTACTTTGTTTCTATATTGATATTTCTCCAACTTTTTGTTTATTATCATATAAGCCCTTAAAAGTTAAAACTTAAACTGTTCGTGCCCCCTAGTTTTTGGCTCGGCCACTGCCTCCACAAAGTTCACATACTTTTTTCCTCGTCTTACCTTACTATGTCCTTTGCTCCGAAGGCTATCCTCCTCCACCTTAGAAGAACGTCTTCCGCGTTCTCCGTTTCATACATGCCCAGCTCAAATTCCTTAACTTCAAGAGCAGAGATGAAGGGTATGTGGTCGGGCGATGTTCGAGCAACACAGACGCTGATGTTGTCTCCCTTGGGCGCATATATCACTTCATAATATAAGGATGTGTTGGATGAAGTGTCTACAGTAACCCAATGGTTGCCATCGAATTGAAGATCGAAGGATGGTGGCGATGACTTCCCGTCATAGTTGCCGTAGAAGAAGGATGCCCTTATCATGTGCTTCTTTCCCCTCGCCACGCCTGGTATCACGTAGCAGCTCTTTTTTTGCGATGGAAAGTAACGGAGGGTCTTGTCCTCTTCGTAGTATGAAGTGGTAACCTGGACGCGGTCTGTTTTCCCTGTCTGAATGTAGTCACCGTCGCCAACCCAATTAATGCCCAGCTCGTCCGTGCGCGTACCCGTCGGCCCTCCACAATCGATGCTCAAGAACACTGAAGGACACAAAGAAAACTCACCGGTTACATGAGGTGCTGCAGTTCAAGTTTTGTAAGTCATTAGGTTTGCATAGACAACAAGCCTGTATCATGAGTGCACCCTACTGGCTACTACTAATATGCATTTACTTCAATGCATTATCATTGTACATGCACAGCGACCATTTTTAACCTTGTCATTGTCTATATCCTTGTTATCATGTCACACCCTTATTTATTTCATACCCATTATCTCATAGTTTTATCATTATCTCATCCTTAGAGCATTTGAAATAACGAGGGGAGAGGTAATATGAGATAAAGATAAGAATATATATATAACATAACAACATGAGTATGAGATAATAACATAAGTATGAAATAACGACGAGTATATTGGTCTTGACAATCTTTATATATGAACTAACACATTAATAATTCGGTTTGAGATTTATCGAATCTCAAAACCTTAACTTTTTATCCCTACAAACAATTCTCTTTTTATATTGACTATTGACATTTTTTGTCATGACTAGTACGTCATACACCATACACATGGGCTTGTAAATGCATGCAATTGAGCCATCCTCAGGAGTACGTCATACACCATACACATGGGCTTGTAAATGCATGCAATTGAGCCATCCTCAGGAGTACGTCATACACCATACACATGGGCTTGTAAATGCATGCAACTAGCTTCGTATATAACTAGCTTTGAGTGTACTTTTTTTTCTAAGAAAAGAAAAAGGCTATAGGTAATACTCATCAAGGGACGGACATGCATTTTGATTACTTTTTTATTTTGTTTTTCATGGAACATTTGGATAACAACTAAAACCAATTTTTGATGGGAAAAAATGGCTTTCCTTCCAAAACATGCATAACACCGGAAGTAGGTTTTTTTGGTTTAAAACTCAGTTTTGATAACTTTCCTTTTTTCTTTCATAAAAAAAAAAAACGCGAATAGCCTAGGCCCTCCAAATCATTGACAAAAAGATTCTTTTTGGTCCTATTATCCAAATACACGAACTAGTTTTTAAAAACTGATTTTTTTAAAAACTAGTTTTTGCAGAACTAATTGGTTTTTTTGGTGTCATCCATCCGCTAACACACAGGTCCTCCTGTTCTAGTTTTGTAGGAGAAGGGCATTTTTGGTACTTTTGAAAAAATAGAAATAGATATATTCATCAAAAAAACTTTTTGTTTTCCAAATTTTTCCCTTTACAGTTTAAAAGAAACAAATCTCTTGGCCACACTTGAACATACGGCCTCCTATCACTTGGTGGATATATTCATCAACAAAACTTTTTGTTTTCCAAATTTTTGCCTTTACAGTTTAAAAGAAACAAATCTCTTGGCCACACTTGAACATACGGCCTCCTATCACTTGGTGATATCATTGTTATCAGTATTGGTGTGTACCAAACGAGAGTGAGTAACAAACATAAATACCCATCGAAAAGAAATAAAGGATAGTTAAGGCTATTTCTGGAATTTTTTTTTATTCTTAGATCTGGCGGCGAATATAACCAACTTCAGTGTCAAACCACCTATTTAGATATATTTATCAACATTGATGTGTATCGACGTAGCCCCTTGCCAAATAGATGCATCGCAATGTGGAATTACATGTATAATTTTTGCTTCTAATAACGGTTTAAAAACCTTAGGGATGAATTTGTTCTACGAAAGTGAAAGTGAAGGATGAATTTGGAGAACTTAAAAAGTAAATCGTAGATTTATAACATAACCGGTAAGATAAGGACTTATATAGAAAAATCTCTTGCAGTAGAGATTCATTCCGGCCTGATCTTGTATTTAATCAACAAGCGACCAAAAATAAGCTTTGCTACATTATTTTCCAAGATATATCCGAAGGGAACTCATAACGATGGTTATAAGCATTATTTTCGTGTTTTAAATGGTCAGGTTCTTTGGGTATAATATGTCGAGATTGAAAAAGGAAAAACAATGTAAATTTTTACAAAATTTTAAAAAATCTTGAAATGTTAAAAAATTTAAAGTAAATGAGAACATAATACGATAACATCAAAGAATAAGTACATAAGCAACCAATAAACATTAGAAAATAGAAACAGGCAGTTTGATTTAAAAAAACATAAAGAAAACGCCCAAAATGAAAAAAAAAAGGAGGAAAAAGGTGGGACAAACCCAAAATCGTTTGGCTTTTTTTGTCGTTTTATTCGATTGGCTCATTTTTTTTCCGTTCTTACGGAGTAGAGAGGCAAAGGGGTGGAGCCCGGGGGGTGCAGGTGCTCTAGCCCCTCCAACAAATTTTATATATATTGTATAAAAATTTTGAAAAATGATATTGCGGTTTTTATCAAAATATTGAAACCATAATCTATCCCTCCATGAAAAAATCTTAGCTCGACCAGATGTAGACTACACACGTAACCATGTATTTTACGATTAACAACGAAATCAAACGAGTGCAAGTAGAGATCTTGAGAAGACTTACATTTATCAGCAATCCCCGAGAAAATTTGGATTATAATACAGAAGGAAACGAACAGAAGACCGGATTTTGCCATGAAACGAACACTACCGCCTTCTTCATGGGAGGATGCATCTTTGGCCAGCAAAGCTAGAGGCTTTATAAAGTCGCGACGATTTCTTGGTCTTCCCCTCGGCAAGTTTTCGTAAGGCATAAAAAATAGTGAGGCATTTTTCTAAAGAATGTGGTTATAAGGTCAGCAGCCTTGGTGTCCTTTCGTATGAAAAGTTTGATCATGTAAATGTTTTCTAAGTTTTGGCCACAGAATTAAATATTTTTTTTCCCGGTAAGACGCAGTTATCAATATGGACGGGTAATCTGCCCGTATTAATGGCCAACAATCGTGGGTCACCTATTATAACATCTATTTGCTTCTCTTTCAAAATTTATCCTCTTCGGGGATATCGTTTCTCTAGTTATGCAGTCATTAGCTTTCGCGCCACAGGGAATTAATATTTTATTATAGGAGGTTTGTCTGTTTTGACTCAAAAGTTTAATTTCTCTTATGAAATTCCATGCAGCAAGTGGGAGGTTAATCTTACTTGAGTGAAGGTTGAAGCATTTTCCTTCCTTTAAAGTTTAGGGCTGCTTTTATTGTATTGGGAAAACACCCTCACTATACTTCAATTTACATATCAAATATCATCCTTTTACAGCATCCTTTCAGTCTTTTTTTTAACAGTCTTTTTTTTAACAAGGAGATAGGTGAAAAATTAGTTTTGAAATTACCTGATCCCTTAAGTACCAAAATACATAAAAAAAATATAATGAGAAGGAATAAGTTCTCCAATTAGATAATCTAAGTACGAGAATCCAATTTATACTAGAAGAGCTAGTAAAGAAATGTACTAAAAACAACTATAGTTAGACCGTTAAAAGGAGAGGATAGCTTTGTAAACAAATTTATACACCACAAAGGTATGAATAGGAGAGACAATTTTTGAGAGAAAGAACTTTAAGAAAAGATCAGCGCAAGGGCAGAGCTAGAATTTTTTTCATGCGGGAGGTCAAAGTAAAATTTTTAAAATTTTGACACAAGCAAAATATCATTTTTGAAAAATTTTCTATAGGATAAGTAAAATTTTCTAAAACTTACATGTAATTTTTTTTTTTTTAAATATTGAGGTGGGTTCAAGTTCCGCATGGGCCCTCCTTTGCTCCGCCCCTGATCAGTTTACCATTCAAAGCCAAACCCAAGATGAGCTGAGGAAACCATGATTGATCATGAAAATGACATAAGAAGGTTGACATAACAACTTAGGTAGGGGCTGCTAGGTGGTTGGTCTGTAGGAGACAACCCCAGAAGGTGTTTCCACCTTCACTCGGGATCTCCTCGTACTCGCCCAAGCAAAGAAACGACGTCATCGAATGAATGGTTTTGGGAGTTGGGTCGCTTGCTAGAGTTCCAAGTGCCAATATCTTAAAACCATTTGGGATCTTCAAACGTTCATACTTGATTCTATGCACTTGATGTCTTCTTTTAGTTATTTTTTTGGTTTCATTCATTACTGCTGGGAGAAAGCCAACCAAGACCAAAGAAAAGAAATGAAATAATTACATCGGAAAACAAGAAACAAAACAGAGCAGCAGAAAGAAAAAAACTCCTGCGCAGATGATATTTTTCTAGTTCAGTTGGGTTTCACAAGCATTTACATTCTTTTTTTTTTTCTGCCAAAAACTCCTGTCAGATTGTTATTAGGGTTTAACAGCAGGGTTAAAGAGATCGGAAGACAACCCAAGCAAATGGAGATTCTGATCATGAGTTTGAGATTCTGCCATTGTTCATGAAGAAGTGTTTGGGGATGACCAGACTTTGGAGAAAAAGTATGCTTTGGTTGACGATTTTATGCGTCCGTAAAGGCGTTGATAACATGAAATGTCCATCTTTACCTGAATTTTCCACAATCACAAAGCGACGAGGATAAACTTGAAACATATATATGTAGCCACTGGATCATGATTCTAAGGCCTAGATGATATTTTTTATCGATCGAAGGTTCATTTGTGTGTATATATATATATATATATATATATATATATATATATATATATATATATATATATATATATATATATATATATTATAATTAATGTAGCAATTATGGACGCAATGTTTGTAATAACAAAATGCCAATTGCGTAAATTGAACATTGCTGTTATTGGTTCAATTCTGAAGATCTTGGCTGTCTTTGGCCATCAGATGAGAAGAAGACAAGTTTTTATCTTCATTTTGTATGAGATTTTAGTTCTGCGACCCACTGCGGTGGACTGAAATGGAAGATATATTAAAAACAAAATCATTTTGGTACGGTGGATTGGAAATATTTGCTCTCTCTTTCTCTCACTCTCGGTGGGCTTCGTTAGCGTACATAGAGAGAACATAATGAGTCACATTCTTAGCTTGCTCAACATAGTGATTATGTGTAAGCAGTTGAATTTTTCAGAAGAACTTTCACATATACATAAATTTTATTTGAACTTGGATTCCAAAATCAGACATCATGGTTTAGTCAAGGTTAAGCGATCTCCTTTCCCTAAGATATTTGGTAGATTTTTCCGCACATTTCAATGCACTTGAACATTGGATTTGCACTAGTTCAGAAAGCAGTAAAAGGTCGGATAAGAAGACCGCAAAAGAAGCACGATGAATCTGAAAATGCAGGGGAACCATTTATGAAGAAACCTGTTCGTATTATAGTTTCGGGAAATAACATTATATCTGGTCAAGGTCAACGTCGACGCGACAACAAGTTGAGGAGTCCCTTTCCTGGCTGCAAAACGTTACTTACAGCACATGCATGCATGATTCGTTTGCTATAGTATTTATTTTACATTGTCCAAATTAAATAAAAAATTAACTTCACGGAAGATAATCAAACAGGGGAGGGATTACTTGACACACTTGAAAAACTGAAGTATTTATCAGATCTCAGATCGATATGCAAACGCTAATAGTTGAAGTTCCTCTTCCCTTGGCGCGTCTGTTGAGATCTGTATGCAACGGTAATAGTTGAAGTTGCTCTTCCCTTGGGTAGCTGTATATATTTGGCTGCACTTAGATACTTGACATAATTGTACACATTTTAATGGTGAAGGAGAGTATATTCTGGCTTTGCATCCAACTGCCCATGAGTTGTAGACGTGTTCAACATATGATCTGATTCAGATGGACATAAATATTTGATTGGATTCAGATAAAGATTGAGAACGGATTTGTTTTTAAACAAATATCCTACATCTGATGCTCTTGTATATTTAGGAAATTAGGAAAATTCAGTTCAAAATTTCTTTTGGGGTTGTAAAATTAGATTTCAGATTCAAATTCAGATTCGGATATGACTTTTCTTTGTCCGTCTTCAAATTTGAACATGCGAATATCATAAATATAATTAAGGACATATCCCATTCAAATCCAATTCATTGGCATACTTACTTTGACGTAGTCATAGCCAAGAGTACAAATTGATCGGTCGACCTACCACAATACCAGGGGCAGAGCCAGGATTTTCTTTAGGTGCGGGCCGGCAGTCCGACCTCTCGATCTGGGTAGGGCCAAACTGAATTCTAATACAAAAAATACATTATGCAATTAAAAAATATTATTTTTTTCAATGTAAAAAAAAAAAATTCGTTGGCAGGGTGGGGCCATGGCCTAGGCGGCCCCCTTTTCCCCCTGCCCCTGGACCTAATACAGCATAAATAAATAAATCAATAATAAATAAATAAACATCTCTCTCTCTCTCTCTCTATATATATATATATATATATATATAGTGGTCCGGTGGTCCTGTTACGTAATCGACCTGGATAGTAAATGAAAGTATCAAATCATACACATGGAAACAAAAAATATAGAAAATTGCATAAACTTGCTGTAGACGGTATGTCCAGTCTGGCTGATGGGGTTGGAGCCGTTAATTTTACAAGAGAGGAGACTCTCATAGAATATTGCAACACACTATTACAAATGCAAAGAGAAAAAGAAGGAAACAATTTCCTATGCTGAGAGATGGAGCCAAGATTTTTTTCTTCAAGGGTAGGCCAAACAGTTTAACTAACTTATTTGGATAGAGCTGAACAAAAGCCTAATCCAAAAAATATACTATGCAACTAATTTTTTTTAATTCTTTAATGATTTTTTTTTTTTCAATTAGGTTGAATGGAGCCATAGCCTATGCGGGCCCCCCCCTCCCTCCGCTCTTGGACAAATGCAAACTGGGTGGTTTCACTATCGGCAAAACCCCAGTTTGCGTGCGAACCAGGTTACTGGCACACACGAAAATTTCATGAGCGAGTATGATTAAAGACGAAAATGCTTTGGTTAATAGAAGAAGAAAACTAAAGACGATACAAAATTTGAAAAAAGTGAAATGACTGAAAATAATTTAGTGGTATGTCCTCTAGACCCAAGGTTTTGGATCTCTTCCAAGGCGTTGGGACAAGTTCCTTCTTTGTATAGCTTGGCATCTATTCGACCCGCTCTCCTTGGTCACTTATCGAACTCGTGACTATCTCCTGTGTTGCCGCCCTTTGTAGGCTGTTCAAAAAGCTCTCTGAAGTACCACTACCACCCTCCAACAAGCTCTCTGAAGTACCACTACCACCCTCCTTAGGCTTGCTGTGTTGCCGTCCTTTGTAGACTATTCAACAAGCTCTCTGAAGTACCACTACCACCCTCTTTAGGCTTGGCCATACACTGAGGAGTGAAGGACTGTGGCGACAGGCAACAATGGCCCTCTGATGGCTGTGGTGTCGTTGTCAACCGTCGAACATGAGGTGATTTCATCTTGCTTTCATTTTGCTTGCAGTCTGTTGATGTCCTCAATGATTTTCTCACAAAGCTGTTGCGTTGCTCGTGCTGCCCAAACGTCCACATACAGCTCATGGTGCCTGCTGTCATGGTTCCCTCCTTCTTGGCCAGAGACCGAAGGAATCACTTGTAGCACCAAGGTCCCGCTTGAGTTCCCAACTTGGAGAGCCTCACCCGGATAGATCCTAACCGTTTGCTGGGGTCATATGCTATACCTTGCCACACTTAGTTTAGCCGTTAGTGACACATTGGTCACCCAAACTTGCCAGCTACCCTTGTCGATCTCAAGCTCAAAGTGGAACCCCTGGATGCTCGGGTGTTGGAACACCAAGTCACAATCCATAAATCTTCCCGCAGTCCATACCTCTACTCTTGGTCCTTGATTGATCTCCGAACCAGGAATCAACACTATATCTTGTAGGTGTTTGTCCCTCGTGTAGACACCAATAACTAAGTCCATTGCACTCATATTCTCTATTAGCCGCTCCAGGAACCTTTGCTTCTTCAAAAATCTATATCTCCTTCCAGGTTTGTCCAAATTCACGAAACTTGGACCAAAAAATAGTAGACATTTGTAGGAATCCAGCGCCTCTAAGCTCGTTATCAGATTCAATCCCTATCAAAAATTAGTTAGGCCCAAAGTCACGCCTTTTCAGTTCAACGACAGCTATACTCAGTTTCAGAAATCGACTCAGAGTAGTCTGCACTCAAAAATCAGCTGCGCCGAAAGTTGGTGGGCAGAAAGACAAGAGAAGAGAAAGACGATTCCAACGGATCTAGACTCATCAAAATCCGTGGCCGAAGCAAACAGCGCCGGCGTCCCAAAGTTGACGTTGCTTCTGGATTTTTCGCTGACTGAGAAGGTCGTTAATGAGAGTATTCAGGTGGTGTCCAGGCCCGACACGTGCTAAGAATGAAAGGGACACGCTGACACGATGTCGCAACCTTTGAAGACTACTCGCCATGGGAGGTTTAGCTGATGTGGCCGTCTCAATAACTTCATATGCGTTGCCTTTTGATGACCTTTAATTACTAATTGTTTATTTTCATTTCACTTGTTCTTTTCTTAAAGGCAATTAACTTCCAACATTTTTTTCACTAATTTTCTAGTAACCGAAAAAAAAAAAATTTCTCCCGCTGTTTCTTATGCAATGAATCTCATGTCAGCTGTACTTGGTGCTGTTGGACTCTAATTTTTGTGCTATAATGTGTCCTTTAAGTTTGTTGATAGCAAGCTGAGTTCCTAGCTTGTGCATTCCCCATGCTTTGCATTCAGAAAAGAAAAATTAGTGGCTACACAATTGCAGACGGATTTAGTCCAATGTCCCCTTATGAAGAAGGTTTGCAAGTGATTGTTGTGTTAGGTAGCTTTTTCAAGTACCTCAAATAATATTCTCTTCCTACGACAGAGTCCTCAAACTAGGCACTTACAATTTTTCTTTTTTTTTTTTTTTCTTTGGCAAAAATGTTGTTCTATTAGTCTTTGATTTATTCATCTCAGGAATTGGCAATGTGATTTCCAAGAGGGGTTGGTGCAAAGAATGAGATGGAGGTTGGTAGGCAGTCACTTTTTTGTATTGGCAGTGCATCAAATCTTTGTTCAGGGAAGGACACTGATGTGAAAGTTGAAGTATTAGAGGAGGCATCACACCATGACACTGAAAGCATGATTGGTATCTCGGGGTGAGGAGAAGGGTGGGAGTTTCTTTTCTCTTGTTGGGCAGTCGGATGAAATATTGCTCCTCATGCAACAAGAATTAGCAGTGTTGAGACCTATGCAGACTTTCATATAACAAGTTCCTACCTCTATTTAGTGGTTTTTCTCATCTTCATTCTTGATTCCATTACCTTCTTTCTTCATCCTTCAGCATGTTCATCCTTTCCCCCGATTCTACTATAAGATACCCCATGGGGGAGAAGTTAATCCGAGTTGTTAGCAGAGTAACGTACATGATACATCCACCCTTCACCTTATGCCATATGAACTGATCATAAGTCCAATTGCAGGGAACAAAGGTAGATTTGCTTATATTTGATTTGAGTCAGATATCTGATTGAACTGCTCTAAAAAAAATCAGTTATACATGAAAAAAAAATTAGCATCTGATTAAGAAATCAAATCGAATTCTGATCTAGAAAATGTCAAATGATCAGATCCAGATATACATAAATATTTGATCGGATTCGGAGTGAAATTGGATTTAGTTTTAAATAAACATCCTATATCCAATACTTTTACATTTTGAAAATTGGTCAGGCATATGAATATAAAAACCAGATTCCAATTGGATTTGAATTGTGAAATTTGGATTTAGATAATGACATTTCTTCATTCTTATTTGAATCTAAATTTAAATCCGAGTATATTAATATATGAAAAACCAGATGAGTTGAAAAACATATCCGATTTCGATCCATTGATATGAAAAGGTGAAAAAAATAATTGCAATAGAGGCAAAAGGAAACGTTCTTGACTTAGTTCTGGCTTTCCACCGTATCGCCCACGGTTTTGGACGTGTTCAACATTTAAAGGCTCCTTACGTTGTTCCAGTGTACAGCTACTCTCTCTATTGTGAAAATACACTTCAGCAAGTAATAAATGAGTAGACGCCATTTGGTGATAAGAATACTGAGTTATGATTGCACATCCTTTTATAACACCTCCATCGATAGTTCAGTGTTCTTCAGAAAACAGCATGGTATAACTGTGTTAAATGTTTGAATGATCAATCAATAGCCGACAACACTATGTTCTTCTTGTCAAATGGTTAGTTTCTTATGGTACATGAATGTTTATTATTTTAACTAGGTTTCCTTACAAGAATTCGACTTATATCTTTGAACTGCACTAGAATTGGAGTACAGGGAGCATACTATGGTATATAATTCGATAAGGGCTGCCCCAAGTTTCGTAATGGGTAACAATTTTTTGGCAATAAAAGGATGGGACGCGGTTGGTGCTCCTCATCAAGAGGAGGACGACTTGAGCGATGGACTAATACAGCACAAATAAATAAATCAACAATAAATAAATAAACAAACATCACTATATAAATAAATAAATATACATAGTGGTCCGATTCGTATACGTAATCGAAGTGGATAGTAAATGAAAGTATCAAATCACACACATGGAAACAAAAAATATAGAAAATTGTATAAACTTGCTGTAGACGGTATGTCCAGTCTGGCTGATAGGGTTGGAGTCGTTAATTTTACAAGAGAGGAGACTCTCATACAATATTGCAACACACTATTACAAATGCAAAGAGAAAAAGAAGGAAACAATTTCCTTCTCAATGCTGATAGATAGAGCCAAGATTTTTTTCTTGAAGGGTAGGCCAAACAGTTTAACGAACTTATTCGGGTAAAGCCGAACAAAAGCCTAATCCAAATATGCAACTAATTTTTTTTATTTTTTAATGTATTTTTTTTTCAATTAAGTTGAATGGAGCCATAGCCTATGCGGGCCTCCCCCTCCCTCCGCCCTTGGACAAATGCAAATTGGGTGGTTTCACTCTCGGCAAAACCCCAGTTTGGGTGCGAACCAGGTTACTGGGGCGTGCACAAAAATTTGGTGAGCGCGTATGATTAAAGACGAAAATTCTTTGGTTAATAGAAAAAGAAAATTTGGTTAATAGAAAAAGAAAACTAAAGACGATAAAAAATTTGAAAAAAAGTAAAATGACTCAAAAGAACATCTCTTTTTCAATCATTTTAAAAATATTTGTTTTCTTTCTTTTGACGTATATGTGTTGCTTGCACCACACACCTTACTTGAGTTTGCGTGGACTGAGTCATCCGATCTTTGCAGTTCAAAGAGGCCTTAAAGATGAATTTTCCATTGTTTGCGTGGACCAAGTCATTTCCGTCTTTGATGATTCTGAGTTGTTGACTTGGTCTTAATGAAGAAGATACCATAGCTGCACGCCCATTCGATTTATAAGCGAATATGGCCAGCATATGGGCCGGTCAAGGCATCCGTCAGACAGATAACAAGCTCCGGAAATCATCCTCATTTCTCGTGGCGATGGAGAAGTCCCTTCTCATTCTCTCCTTGCTTACGCTCACTCTTAATATCATTCATGTGCCTTGTCGGGGTAAGCCCTCTCTTCTTCCCTTGTGATTCACGTTAGAGATTTTCTTCACTTTTACCTTAAACACTAAAATGAATTAAATTGTCTAAATAGTATAAGATTTAGGGTCATGCAATCCCATCATGATAAATGGTTAAGAGAAAAGCATTTTCATAATCTAATATTAGTCACACATTTTGATCTTTGTTTTCTTCTCAACCATCTATCTTCTTCATAAAAACAAGTCTGATTAAATTGCTGAATACACACACTCTCGCACTCCTTCAACCTTTTCATACATCACAGTCCATTGATGAGAGGAGATCCCTCTATACTGGAAGGGACAACATCTCACTTGATCTAGGGTCTTCGCTTTGGCACCCCTTCCAAATCTCCTCTCATCCTGGCACGCACGCACACATGCAAACACACACACACATATATAATATATATATATATATATATATATATATATATATATATCTTATTTTTGTGTAAAAAGTTTAAAATAAATGACAAAGTATCTTATTTGTCTTGCAAAATGACGACTAGCACTCAATTCAGCACAATTTATTTTGTCTTGGGCTACTTTTTCCATAATAATGCCATCTTTCTTAACCATTATCCTTCCTTTTCATAGTGGTTCACGATTTTTGTCATCTTCCTTTTCCAATGTAAATCTCGACATATCCATCCTTAATTGGTTAGTAGCGAAGATGAACATCTCTTAACCAAACATGTACAAATAAAACATGAGCTCTTCATACGTTCAAAGTTCTTAAAACTCAAGAAAATCATCATTTTCCAATGCATATATAAAATTTTATAGGTTAGAGATGTTTCTCTTTTCTTCTTCATTCATCAGCTATTTCTGCTTGTGCATCCAAAAGAGCCTTTTTTTTCTTTCCTGTTTACTTTGCTATTGAGTTTTCTTCATAGAGTTTGAATACTTAATTCTTTTTCATGAAATTCACCTTTGTGGTTATGCTAAAAGTCATACTTGGAATAAGTGGAACAATGGTTTTTCAGAGAATGTCAGCAGTTTCTGTACTGAGTGGACCTGGAAATCATAAAAAAAGCGGAGAAATGAATTCAGAAAATAGCGTGTAACGCAAGGACTCTCTTCCAATTCGATAGAACCTTAGGAGTGCGTTCGATACCATTGAAAAACTTTAAGAACTCATTTTTATTAAAAATCAGGCACTCGTATAATTAATTTTTTTTGTTAACCTTTCACCTTTCGAACGAATGGGGAGACCTACTGCTTAGCAAAGAGACCAAGCTCCTACCCAACCCCTTGCCCTTTTAAGATAAAGCTTGCTTTTGGTGCTTAGGGGTGTGCGCCCTGTTGCCCTTCAACTTATACATCTTTAAGATAAAGCTTGCTTTTGGTGCTTAGGGGTGTGCGCCCTGTTGCGCTTCAACTTATACATCAATAACCCATTTTGCAGTACAAGAGATTGACAGTCATTACACTCGAGATAAACATTAGCCACCTACCAAACTGCACCCAAAGTCATTATGCCAATGTATCATGTATCAGGAATTAAACTTCCAGGTTATTAATTTGATGTTGCACAAAGGAAGAGAGCTTCGGGTTCTATGATTTTCTTATAGGATGTTGACCATCGAAAAAATTGATTTTCTTTAAGCTTCCAATTGTGATAGGGGAGAGTTTTTTTTTTCTTTTCATATATTAAAATATCTCTTGATTTTTTGGTTGTAAGGAGGGGTATTTTGTATTTTGGAAAACCCGAACACTTCCACTATCTTTAGCCCACGAACGTACATACAACTTGCTCATTTTTTCTTGATAATTATATTGGCACTATAAGGAGCCATACATTTAACGACCCAGAGTAAAGTCTACCCGGATAGCTAGTTACGTTGCTCACCAATACTTTATAGATCTATTTTTAAATTGAATCCATCAGCCAGCAAAAAGATTGAAATAGTTGGCTCACCACTCAAATCAAGATTGTGATCCTAGCGAATCAAATTAAAGTTTAGGCTATATTCTTTTTACATAACAAACGAGAGAGAGAGAGAGAGAGAGAGAGAGAGAGAGAGAGAGAGAGAGATTAATAAAAATGAGCAATCAAGCCTGTAATCATCCGTGATGGCTTCTGCACTTACGGGTAGCTCTAGAATTTCCGTGATGTTTTTACGGACACTGTCTTCCCCAACGATCGCTACAAATATCAGAAAAACCTTTACCAATGCATGCTCAAGTAGAACCTGAATTTGGGAAAGTGATTTGCATGCACTAGGGCATACTGGAAAAAAAAAGTTGGAGTATTTGGGAGATTTTTAAAAAGAAATATCTCTTTTTTGGATTTTTAACTTTTCAGCTACCTTTTATGTTTGTTCATACAAAAGGGCTCCATTTTATACTGACCAGGAATCCTCTGATCCCCAGAGCACAATATTTTGCGCGTCAGATGGTCCATTTAGTTCGCTTAATGGATTAGGCAATTGGCTCCAATTGCGACAACATTTCTCCCTCTACCAATAAGCTAACAAGGCAAACTGTATCATGTAATTCTTCAATTTTTTCACTCTTTTCACGCTAATATCTTTGTTGCACTTTATCACATGCTCACTAAGGGTGGGCAAGGGGCCTGGTATCCGATGGGTAGTTGAGTATTTGGCCAGATCCTAATGGCATGTGTAGTAACGTGAAAAACCTCATAGCCAGTACTCCCACTTTTGAGGCCTATATTTGCTTAGGTTTGCACAGGTTATGGTGCCTTCCCTTGAAATTTGAATTCTCACCTCTTTTGTGAGAACCAGAAACAATCCCTTTGTATCAAAAGCCTTTCTCTAGATCTCTCGTTAATTAATGAATACTTGACTGTTGGTTTTGGTTATCTGGTTGGGCTGCTGTTCTATAGCCATTATCGCCGTTTTACTTTTGGGAAGAAATGGACAGTTTATCAGTTTAGACCACCTTGTGCTTATTTTGTTGTGCCACTTGATACCACCTGCAGGCGTGATGAAGGTCGTTGCTCAGGTCCACAGCCAATCACTCTCCTTGTCCTTTTTTCCTGATAAATTATTTCTTTCAAGAGGAAATTTCCCATCAGTCAAGAGACTTAGTAATTCTGCTAGCAGATATCTTTGGCACATATAAAACACAGGGTGCATTTGGATGACACCATCAACAAATTTGGTTTTGTAAAAACCAAGTTTTTGAAAACCTTGTTCAAAACCTAGTTTTTTAAATCTTTGGATGACAAGTGAAAAACTTGGTTTTGAAGCAAAAATTAACCTTAACTGAAAAACTTGGCGACAAGCAAACTTTTCCAGCACTTCATGAAAATCAGATTTTATCAAAACCCGGTTTTAATGCCATCCAAACAGTCAAATGGTGTTTTGGGACAAAATCAGGTTTTGTCTCCCAAAACCTAGTTCTAGATTGTCGTCCAAACACCACCTAGATTGTTTTCTGTCTCCTATATGGCTATAAACAAAAAAGTGTTCCCAATGGCTTGGCAGTAAGATGAACACCGTTAGCAGTGAAAACAGGTCTCTTTTCCATGCCATCTGAAACAGATTATCTTGGCCGATGGCCAGTCACGTGACGGGAGGCATCCGAATCAATCATCCAAGGGAATAAATATGAAGCGTTCTTATAACATAAAAGCAGTGAAAGATGCACATGTGGGCAGTTATATATATTCATATATATTAATTCCTCTTTAATTTGAATTTGATGTGTTAGTGCCCCTCAGGCCTCAGTGAGAAAATTCAAAGGACAGTAGTTATTATATGGCCTTATATATATTTTTAAGCGGCCACACCTGCCTCACCTCCGTTTTATGCCAATTATTCTTGGAATATTTTACCAAATAGAAAAGATGCATATATAGGCCAGGAGAAACTGTCTGATCTCCTTAACTTGTTAAAATATTCACATAAAAATACATATATTTATAGTCTCTACCCAACTACTAATTTTCATGTTTTGGGCCCTCTTTGAAATTTCTGGTCTGCCATTGCTACCAACCACCTAGATACTTAAAGGTAGCACATAAATGAAGGCACCGTATATCCATTCATAGTTCCCTTATGAAAATTCAACGATTTATTGATCACTCATTCCAATTGTCTGATCCGTATACCAGTCCACGAGTTGCATTATTTATTGCACTCATTGTCCTTTTGCTTGGGTGAACCACATTTTGTTATCCGACCAACATTTGCACCCAGGCCAGTATTTAATATTTAATTTGAAATGAGAGCCAAGAATTCATCAACTGACATTTCAAGGAAAAAAAAATGAGCCAAATAGCCTTAATTAAACTTCCCCTGCCTCCGGGTCCTCGGTTACGTTAAGATTAGGGTGGGCTATGGTACTCCCTTCAACTTGTGTGT
The DNA here is from genome assembly GCA_011799765.1 of Nymphaea thermarum. Classification (NCBI taxonomy): domain Eukaryota; kingdom Viridiplantae; phylum Streptophyta; class Magnoliopsida; order Nymphaeales; family Nymphaeaceae; genus Nymphaea; species Nymphaea thermarum. Next base: position 102,504 of record JAANDH010000713.1, read on the forward strand.
CTTTATTCTACCTTTTAGGGTCTATGTATTAAGCACTCATAGGAATCGAACTGACGACACGTCTTTTACACACCCACTTACCTTACCAACTATGCTACCCTTGATGTGGAAACTAGACCAGACCTTCAAGGGTAGTCTATCTATTGAAGCTTCGATTTTTCGGGGGATCATTAATTTTTCTGTAATTTAATTATTTTTTCAATTGAAAAAACCAATTTACTTGAGTTGGAGACCATTATGAGTGACATTATTGTACGTGTTTATTAGCATCAACAAGGATCCAAGTAGGCCTGAAAGTTTTGTTTCATATCTAGGTTAGATTTGGATAAATGAATAGCCATTTATTAATTTACCTATGTTTTCAAACCCATGTACTGATTAGTTCATATAGAAACCCGATGTATGATCAACCATTTTGATTTAGTTTGACAAGAATTCTAGCTAGGGATATTAATATGTCTGATTTGGTTCAGATATCTGATGAACCATTTCGAAAAAATCGGATATCAAAAAAAATTTAATATTCGATTAAGAAATTACATCTGATACATATTTAATAAATGAGATCCAACCAAATTTGGATATACATAGATATCCAATTGGATATAGAGTCGGATCAAATTTAGTTTTAAATAAATATCCTAGATCTAGTAATCTTACATTTTGAAACCAGACTACATACTGTTCAAAATTCAGTTTCTAATATGAATGTAAAAATTGGATTCAGATTTAGATATGTCATTATTTGTTTATATTTGAATTCAAATATGTGAATATCCAAAAAAAATGGATATAATTATAAGGGTATATCGGTTTTGAATCCAATCCTTTGACATATCAAATTCTAGCTAGTGAATCTAGGTATTCTTGAGCTACAAAATTGGAGTGCATGAAAATTGAGATTGAGTTAAAGCGATCAATTGCCTACATCATATTTAAAACTTAATTGGAAGAAACAAGCACGTATTTTGAAAATTTTAAGTTGTGTATAATAGCTGGGCTAAATATATTCTAAGATAATTGCGAATATGTCTAACGCAAATCCATGATTCAACCTTATCATATGATTTCCACAATATTATGCCAATGATGGGCTGTAGTTGAAATTTCGGACCTGTTGTTATCATGTCTTTAAAGTCCAAGTGGGTGAAGGATGATTTTTTGCTTTATTTGCATGGAATCAGTCGTCTCCACCTTTCAACATTCTGACTTGGTCTAAGTAGGAGAAATAATTGAAATAACGATTGATTGATAAGAGAATCCCAGGAGAATGGGAAATGACCCTCAGTTCCAGTGAGGCATCCGTTCTGATCTTTCCTGCGAGCTTCACTTGGCAGCGATGAAGAAATCATCTCTCATTATCTCCTTCTTGATGCTCACTCTTAACAACATTCATGTGCTTTCTCAAGGTAAGTCAATTAATTTTCCTTGCTAGTCATGTTATAGGCTATCCCCAAAAGGAAGGGGGAATTGGAGCTAGTCTCCAAATTTTTCTTGCTAATCATATTATAAGTTATTCTCGAAGGAGGAGAGTGGGGAATTAGGGCAGCCAATTTCTATTTCAAGGTCTCAGCACGTCAACCTCTTGCAAAAGGGAAGGGTTGAGGTTTCACTCTTTTGTTGTGCGGTAGTACGAAATACTTCTTATACTAACTCAAGAATCATGTTAAAAGCTAATTCTTGAACTGTGGGGAGGTCATGAAAAATAGTTCCTCCACCCCATCTTCCTGGAATTAAATGGGGAGATCATGTCCAGTATTTCCATGTAATATATACTAAATCTCTAAATCAGGAGTGATACCTAGTTTCATTTGCACTTCCGGTACCGATAGCCATCATGAAGATGACGCCAAGTATCTTATTTACTTGTCTTGCCAAGTACTGAATAAGGTCCAATGGAGAAGCACTATTTTTTTTATGGTGTATTTAGTTGAATTATGATCCCAATCTTATTAAATATCGTCCCAATTAATCCTTCTTTCAATCACCGTTGCACATTTATTCTATGAATTTCCAATGTTTGGACCTGATCCGTTCTCTTCGTTACCTTCATCCACATGTACTAAATTTAATCAAACATTTAGTCGGTTGAAACAAATTTAATTACTGCACTAGCAAATAAAACGTGAATTCTTCGCGTGTACAAGCCATGAAGCGCAAAAATCTCTTGAGTGTTTGAAAGAAAGAACGTCATATATATATATATATATATATATATATATATATATATATATATGTGGCTATGGAAGTTTGATTGTTTATAAAATTAAGTTTATATATAAAATAAAAATTTTTTCTTTTAATTCTTTGATCTTGCCACATCATGGTCTGTGGTAGCTGGTTATATGCACCACCCATTAAAAATTATGCAACAAGTGGTATAATGACTGGAATACACTTGATCATTAAGGATGGTTGTCCCTTACAAGGACAAGAACAAGTAATGAAAAAGTCAAAAATTCAGAAAAAAGGAATTCGTTCAAATAATCTCCAAAATACCTCACTTCCCCTTCCTTTTTTTAGTGCACCACCATGGTGAACGCAACTCACTTTGGTGATCTGTAGTTTAGCTTGTGAAAAAAGTACGTTCTTTTTAAAGTAGCACACAGGGATCCTGTTTGTGCTTATGTTCGAATCATCCTTTGAATAAGGCTGGCTAATCTTTTGTTCATTCTCGTTTCTCTTTTTGTTGATCAGACACACAGATACTCCACATAGCATGCGGGATAAGTGATACTTCCGTTGATGCTTATGGGAACACCTGGGTAGGGGACTCCACGTTCATTGCATCTGGATCCGTCGTAAGGGTGGAGAGTCAGGATAGGCGTCTGACCGCTGTCCGTTGCTTCCCCATTGCAGGCGCGAGCTGCTACAGCATTCCTGTTACGACTCCCGGGTCTTCAATCACAGTCGCTGCCGGCTTCAATTACGGCAATTATGATGGACAGAACACGCCGCCAAGCTTTAAGCTTCAAATCCAAGGCGGTGACTGGTTTGCCATCAAGACTTCGATGGGGCCCGACTGGACCAACCAGATGACCTATTCGGACGTGGGAAGCACCATCAGCGTCTGCCTTGAACCGGACGACACTCGACGCTGGCCTTTTATTTCGGCTATAGACATCTCACCGGCTTCGGCAATCAACATATTATCTCCCACGTCGTCTATAGGCAGCACGTAAGGAGCACCAACTACGCGAGGGGATTTATTTATTTATTTTTTTAGACGCGTGCCGATATTAGGATCGCACCACCAGTCGAGCCAACTTCAACTCGATCTAGTTGAGTTTGATTTGTGCTCCACAAATGAGTCGTGCTTGAAATCAATTGAAAGCTTGAATTTATAAATGAGTCAAGTTTTGAGTGCATGAACTCAACTCGAGTAAACTTGTTTAATCTACGTTTTTTTTTTTTAGTAATTTTTAAACTTGAAACCATAAAAAGAAATAAAGTCAAATGAGGAGTTGATAAACAAGTTTAAACGAGTCAAGCTCAAGCTACAACTCGGTCCATCAAATCGACCTCGAGCAGACCTTGTAGAACTTCATTTAAGCTCGAGCTGAGCAAGGTATGAGTCAAAGCTCGAGTTAAACTTAGCTCATGTACAACCCTTGCCGATGTATGACTTCCAAAATTATTAGAGGGCCAAGTCAAAATTGTTAAATATTTTATGTGATAAAATTTAATTTTTTCAAAATGTGGGGAGCAGCCATGACTTGTAACAGATTGACTCAAATTAAGATACCCATTAATGCAAAAAAAAAAAAAAACGCTTTTCCCCTTAAGGGCCCAACAACAGCTAAACAAAATAGTTGAAATTTTTTCACAAAGACCCATTACATTTTCTTCAATTTTGAAAATGATCAACTTCAGATTTCTTGAAAAAGTTTAACCCGTAAAATTGCTTTTTCTACTTGACGCTACATGCAGGCCAAATAATTATGCTCAGCCTCCTGATGGCAAAGATAGACGTGGACAGAGAGACAAAGATTCTGGTCCTAAGCCAACTAACCAAGATTCTGGTCCTAAGTCCGGTGGAAATGATCAAAGAAATCCTCCTTCTCGCGGAAACGCAAAAGCTGGGAAGATTGGCGGGAGTTTTGGTGGTATAGGTGGCATATTGGCAATCCTTGGGGTTATCTTCTGCTGTCAGCGCAAAGGAAAGTCAACCGGGGAGGATGCGGGGGGTAAAAAACAAGCGCCCGCAGGTAACTCTCCTTCCTCTCCAAATTTTAGGGCGCCTTCCAGCCTCTTCTCTTAAAATTCAAGGTGGAGATAAAGATTCTCCTCCTTTACCCGAGTGTACGACTTCTTCTTCAGGGCCTGTCACATAGCTAACTTGTTTATATATATATATATATATATATATATATATATATATATATATATATATATATATATTTCATTCACGCAAAGACCCAGCCGACAATAATGCTCGGCTGGTGTGAGCCGTCCATGAGAGCGGCCCAGGTTCTCCTCAAGTCAAGGAAGGTGCTGGGGTAGGGAGGCGTCCGAGACAGGCTATCGCCTACCCAGTGCCACTGAGGGGAGGGCGGTGGTGGCTAGTGTCGATGGAGAAGGCGACATCAAATCAAAGCTACCCTTTTTTTTTGTTTTTTTTTTTTTCTTTTACGTTCATGAGAGGCAGGGGAGGCCGTCGCTTTCCCTGGAAAGAAACCTCCGGCCGCCGTGCCCTCGTTGGCCACCGGTGTGGGCAGGGGGGTGGGAGGTCGCCGCCTGAAGGGGGCGACGGCCTTAACCTGTTTCAACCTTTTTACGTGAAGTTCAACATTTTTGTTAATGAAAGAATAAGAAACCGAAGGACGGCCTCCCCATCACCGCTGCGGATCTCCCCCTTCTCAAAGAAAAAGGGGAAGACGTTCCCCCACCTACCATGCGCTCTCGTCGAAAGTGTCTAAGCAGCTAAGCTTTCTATTTATTTTTTCATAGGAGGACGGTCCATATGAACGTCCCAAACCAGCCTAGTAAAACTTATTCTGCCCGGACCGTGACGATTGCCTCCTTTAGTTATTATTTTAACACTAAAGTTCGGTGTTTGTTGAAAACATATTATTTTAATTAATATTTCGGATCCACATGTCATTTATGCTTGTATAAGAACATGATTTGCCAATTGCACGGTTAATTCAATGCCAATTTTGGAATAAATATTTGCTGTGACACATTAACCTTCTCCGATAAACTTTTAAACGGTGCTCCTCCGAGAACATGAAGTGAAAAGTTCCTTAGCCCATTAAGTACTCCTATGCTTTCAAGCTTTGTTCTTCCAGGTCTTGCGCATTCTTTATCTTGGCGTGCTTCATCCCTGGAACTCAATGTGCAGATGTTGAATCGGGAAAGGCGTCTGCTCGTGGAAACAAAAACATACATGAAGTTCCTATAACAAAGACCTGAAGGTATATTCGAGAAAATGTAAGTGGTCGTGCCTAGGAAGGTGCCTTCCGAGTAGACGAAGGTTTAGGCCATGCTCATTAGAGTTTGATCCTGGGATTTGTAGGACAAAGGTAAGTATTGTGCGTTGAAACTGTGTACTTTAAATGTATGTTCAAATGATTGATCGTTTTTCATCTCAAGCAGCGTATGAGAGACCAACTTTTACCTAGTTTGGCTTTGTAAGATATTCATCAATATTACCTTTGATTAATGACGTCCTAGCAATTAATGTAGAATGACTAATTTCATCACGAAAAAATGAATTAAATAATGTGCCGTTGACATTACACAAAGCAGACCATATTGCTGGCCATAATTGCACAAAGCAAACCATATTGCTGGCCATAATTACACAAAGCAAACTACAATTAGAGATGTCAACGGATGGGATACAGCTTTAATCATATCCGCTTTTTCGGATATTCATATATATTTGGATTCAAATTCGAATAAAGCAAAGTCATACCCTAATCCGAATCTGAAATCCAATTTTACAATCCGAATCCGATCCGAACCTGTTTTTCATATTTATATCTGAATCTGAATTTTGTACTGGATTTTGCCATTTTTCAAGCATTAGATACAAGATATTTGTCTAAAAATGAATCCGATCTGAATCTGTATCTGAATCCGATCGGATGTCATTTATTAAATCTGAATCCGATTCGATTTCTTAATCGGATATTAAATTTTTATCCATATCTGATTTTTTCGAATCGAATCAATTGGATATCCGATTCAAATCGAATATATTGACATCCCTAACCACAACAGCTAAGAAGCACACGTAACAATGGTACAACTAAAACATTTTGTTTTCTTTGGGCCAAGCTGAACTTAACCAACTCAAATTCCAAGTTTTTGTTTCCTTTTTTTTTTCTTATTTGGAAAAATGAATTGCGCTTGCTGGTGCATTCCCCAAACTATAAGGGGTTTGGCTTTCAAGATCTCGTATCAATCCTGCCGTAATGTACTTCTAAGAACACCCATATTATTTGATCATGCGAGAGAAATTTTAACAGTGTATGCATGCTTGTAAGTCTAGCTAGCTGCTCGTACGTGCAAGCACATAATAATATCCTTGGATCTCCTGTTAGATGTGGAGCCTGATCTACAAGTAATAGGTGTCTTAGTTTATGCGGATCCAATTTTGTGATAAGTTGATGGAGGAACTCTAAGGTTGGGGTGTGCAAATTTTTTGTAAGGGCATTTATGAATTTTTTTGGGAAGATTTGCCTAATCGCCATGTCTACCTAGTTATATGTGTCGTACTGGTGGATGAGTTTTCATGTACCAATATGGTTAATGACCAAAATACCCTTAGTTCACACTGAAAAAAAACTTTTTGTAAAAACAAAAATAAAAATAAAACAATGTAATAAAACTATAGAACATATTTTTAATAAATTATCAAAATGTCTTTTCCTCCTTCATTGTACATTTCTCTCTATCTATTGCATAGAAAACTGCAGAATCTCACCCAACTTGTGTGATGGCGATTCTCTTGGTCCATCACATAAAGGTTGTTGACCTCACGCCTCCTATCAATCTCGCTCCTGGTCTTTTTTTTCCCGAACAATTACTTCCTTCGAAGAGAAAATGACCCATCAACCTTGAGATTTACTAATTCGAATTACTGATAATAAACTAGCATATATCTTTGGCACATATAAAACGGTAGATTGTTATCTGTCTCCAACATAAAAGTGTTCTTATATTAATTCTTCTTTAATTAGTCACACATCAGTTGAATTTGATGTCTAGTGCCCTTCAGGCCTCAGGGAGAAACTTGTATGGTTGGGGCAGAGCCAAAAAATTTTGACTAAGGGAAGAAAATTTTAGATAAGGGACACTAGTTACGTAGTCATAAATTTTTAGACGGCACCTGTACGTAAATGAAAAAAAAAACTATCATGAAGTTTTAGTATGAAAATAAACATTTTTGTGAGCTTGTGCAGGCAATTTCCTACACTATGCCCACACCTACCTCTGCCACCCTTTTATGGCTAGATCCATCGAACAATTACAAACTAGAAGACTGCATATACATGGCAAGAGAAACGTGTCTAATCCCCTTAACTTGCCAAAATATTCACATAAAAGATATTCATAGTCGGCATCCAACTACCAATTCACTTGTTCTAGGCACTCTCCTAAATTTCTGCTATACTTTTGCTACCAACCACCATGATACTTAAGGGGAGAACTTAAAGGGGAGGCAGTGTATCCATTTATAGTTCCCCTGTGAAAATTCAACGATTTGCTGACCACTCATTTCAATTGTCTGATCCGTATACCAATCTCTGAGTTGGATTATTTAATGCGTTCATTGTCCTTTTGCTATGAAATTAAAACTTGTGGGAACGACATTGCTCTATCAGACAAAGCTTCACGCTAAGTCCAGTATTTAAGAGAACTGACAATTCAACAACTAACTTTTTAAGGTCATTTGATCTGATGGAAATTAAATGAGCTGAATAGCCTTTAGTGGACCTGATTTTTGGAAACTAAACTATACTTTGGGGTGAGCAGAGCTGAACAATCCACTGCCTAAAGAAGACCTAAAGCCCCCTACCCAAGGTACTTGAGAATCCAGATCCCACCTTTTATGGCCTAGGGGAAACACGGTGAGTTGCTGAACAAGCTATGCTACACCCTTTGAGGTAAAGCTTTTGAGTGGCCAGCCGATTGAAGCTTGGATTTTATGGGAATCATTAATTTCACTGAAAATTAAGTATTTTTCCATGTTAAAAAGATGACTTCTTGAGTTGGAAACAATTTCAATGGCTTTACTGCGTGTGTCTATCTAACCTCAACCAGGATCCAAGTAAGACAGAAAGTTTTGTTCCATATCTAAGCTAGATTTGGATATGAATAGCCTTTTATTAATTTATGTAGGTTCTCAACCCATGTACTGATTAGTTCATATAAAAACCCAATTTACAGTCAACTATGTTAGATTGGTTTTGAATATCAATTCTAGATAGGGATATATCAGATTTGGAAAAGATATTCAACCAAATCATTTCAAAAAAATTGGATAAAATCACATCCGATTAAGAAATCCGATCGGATTCAGATTTAAGAAATGACACATGATCGGATTCAGAGTAAAATGGGAGGGGGGGGGGGGAGAGAGAGAGAGAGAGCAGAAATGGAAGTGATCAATGAAATATTTGTTGCTGTAGAATGAAGCTTGAGGAATGTTTTGTTTTAAAGACAATTAGTAACGCACAATTGGGTTATTAATAGTTTTAAGATTCAGTAACATATTATATTGTTAGAAAATGTTATGAATTTGTGACAAAAAATTTCGTCACTAAAGCTTAACTTGAATCTAACCTTACATTTAGAAATCATAATGGAAATCATAAATCTGCAACGTAATTTTCTTTGTTATATACTAGTAACGAAAGATTTTCGTTGCTGATACTTCTAACTAGTAACAAATGTCATTTTTGTTGCTAATGGATTCAGCGTCGCAACTTTTAGTATAAGATGTTTTCACATAGGATTTTGGTTGGTAAAGTTATTTAGTCATGAAAATGGTGCGTTACTAATGGTTGATTCCCTTGTAGTGACTGTTAGCTTGCCAGATCTATTAACAAGCCAGGAAATCAAAGTATTGTAAACCATTTTAGTCTGTACTCCCTCATGTAGAGAAATTTCAGTGGGTAATTAATATTAGAAATACTTTTCCTTTGCAAGTTTTGCACTCTTGGTAGAGTAGCTTCTCTGTTTTGGGGAAAAGAAAAAAATGATGTCTTTTGGAGTTTGTTAAAAATGATGGGCTGCAACTGAAATTTGAATGCTGTTCTTATCAGGTCTTAAAAGTCCAAAGAGACTGCATCTTGATTTTAGCATTATTGGTTGCGTGGACTCAGTCGTCTCTATCTTCCAACATTCTGATTTGGTCTTAGTAAGAGAAATAATTGAAATCCCGATGCCCATTTCCTTTATAAACGAATCCCAGGAGACTTTGAAATCGACGTCATTTCCCATGAGGCATCCGTTCTGATCTTTACGGCGAGCTTCAATTCGCAGCGATGAAGAAATCATTTCTCATTCTCTCCCTGTTGATGCTCACTCTTAACATCGTTCATGTGCTTTCTCAGGGTAAGTCTCTTAATTCCCTTTGCTAATCCTGTTATAGGTATGACCGTCGACTAGAAGCATCAGTATGCATGTTCAAATATAATGGAGCATCACCCCCCTTATTGAAAGCCAGCAAACTTGATACCCTGCAAAGATGAAAGGAAGGATGGGGTTTTTGGCCCTTTTATATATATATATATATATATATATATATATATATATATATATATATATATATATATATATATATATGTATATATATATATATATATAATTTTTTAGGCTATAAAAGTTTGAAAGGTGAATTTTATTTTCAGAAAGTTATGTTTATACATAAAAATATACATTTTTCTGTTAATCCTTAGTTTTTTAACATCGCGTGATCTGTCGAAACTGATCAGAGATGCTATTTGTACACATGTTCATGTTCTAATCATCCTTTGAATAAGAGTTGGCTAATCTTTTTTTCGTTCTGGATTCTCTTTTTTGTGATCAGGCGAACAGACACTCTAACATATCCTGTTGGCCAAGCAAGAAGCACCGAGGGGGAGACGTGCCTTGCATGTCTGATATAAATATAGTTATTGCCGTAAGGAGCATTAACTTGGGGAGGGAGTTTTCTATTCTTTTTTTTTTCTTTTTTTTTTTTACGTGTGAGAGTTTTTATTTTTTTTATTATTTTTTTTTTACGTGTGCCGAAATTTGAGCTGTATAATGGGTTGAGCCAACTCCAAGTTCAAGTTACATGAACTCGACTAAGCCCGAATAAGCTTGTTTAAACTATGTTACCATTTGAGGATGCCATTTTGACCATATTGAATTGCCCTGATCTTATGATTATAGGTGCCATTGCGAGACCAACTAGCCCCTTTTTTGTTTTCTCACTCTCTATAGAAAAAGAATATGGGGTTCCCTCCCGCATGCATTCTAATTGAGGTTGACGAAGTTATGATCCAAATTTTGCTGAGACACATCTACTGAAATTAAGAAGCCTATTAATGTAAAAAAGAAAAGGACTTTTCTCTTGAGGGGCCAACAACAGCTCGTGTTGAATAAAATTGCTGAAACTTTTTCACAAAGACCCATTATATTTTCTAAAATTTTGAAAAGTTTAAAATTTTGGAAAACTCTAACCTGTAAAATTTTGTATCCGCTCCCGCTCCTAGGGTGTGGACAGTAAACCGTGATGCTTATTTCTTGCTCTACTTGATGCTACATGCAGGCCAAATCCACCACTAGACAAAATCAAACCAGGGGAAAAAAATCTGAATCCTTCAGTGGAAGTCTCATCCGCTGATGAAGCATCAGGAAAAACTGCAGAAGTTGTTTCTAAAGGGCGTGGATTTGTTAAAGGAGCTGGGAAGATTGTCCTTATCATTGTTGCTCTTTTAGTGGCCATCGTTGGCGGTATCTGTTGCTGGGGTCACAAGCAAAAGGAAGCGCACGCAGGTAACACTACCTTTCTCTATAAGCTAATGTTAAGGTTAAGGGGAGGGTGTTGCCACAAAATTTAGGGCCCTTTCCTGCCTCCTCCCTGAAAATTAAGGGGTAGATATCTCTAAAGTGCAAATCTATATAGAGAGAGAGCAATTCTACGCCGGTCCAACCCACCCGTGCTATATATATATATCTTTCTCTCTCTCTCTCTCTCCCTATATATATATGTGTGTGTGTGTGTGTGTGTGTGGGTCAGTTGCACGGTTAAATTGTGTATGACTTTTATGGAAATCTTGGAATAAATATTTGTTGTGACACATTAACCTTCTGCGATAAACTTTTAAATGGTGCTCCTCCAAGAACAGGAAGTGAAAAGTTCCCTCGTCCATTAGTACTTCTCCTACGCTTTCAAGCATTTGTTCTTCCAGGTCTTCTGCATTCTTTGTCTTGGCATACTTACCTACAAATTGCTTCATCCCTGGAACTCAAAACTGGTCGGGCCTTGGAAGGTGCCTTCCGTAGGCCATGTTTAGTAATTAGTCTTTGATCCTGTTGTTTGTATGTACGTTAAATTGTTGAACGTTAAATAAAGAAAGACGTGTTATGTACCTTAACAAGAATGAGAGCAGAGGAATCCAAATCCAATGTCACCAAATCTAGTTTAATTTAGTAAATAGGGGGAAGGGACAAGCAGTCCGATTAATATTCTTGCTCAACAATGGACCATAATTTTACTCTCCCTTCGGTACCTATGTTGATATGATACCAATGAACTATAACTTTCCTGTGACAAATATCACTTGCATGAACAGGCTGAGGTCCTAATAACCAAGCATAATCGGTAATAATCCTAACTGATGTTTGTCATGCGTCGATGAAGATTATTACCGATGTGCGCCCACTCTTTGCTACATACAAGGACGTCGGTAATTACTTTCTAATTGATGTTCAGCACACATTTGTGATCATGATGTAACCAATGCACAATGAAAATGTCAGTGAAAGTTTTTAGCCACATAATTTTTACCGACGTCTAGAAGAAACATCGTTAAAATTTTTCGACGCTAGAAGTACATTTATCGACGTTTTTTTATTGTTGGTAATAGGTGAACCTTTTGTAGTGTTAGGATCTGGAAATGTATTGATACCAAGCGATGAAATCTTCACATGATTCAACTTGCACGTATAGACACACCCAACACAGTTCCTCTACAAGACAAACGGTAACCTTGCTGCATAAGGTCTTAACCCACCCATTTGAACTGTGCCTCTCTCGGGACAGTCCATTCGTATCACATCTGATGTATCTTACTTGATTAAAAGCTTTCATTTCATGTCCACCAGTCAACAGATCTACCATGTCCGTCCTCAGGAACCTGACCATGTGGTTCCATTCCAGCATATTGTGAGTAACCTCGAAATAAGGAACTTGTTCAATGATTTCCTGCAAAAGTTTCACTAAAAAATCTCAACATATATATTTCTCAAGGAAGAGATAAAAATCCAAAATCTCGATCAAATTTTCATCACAGTTTCCATGAAGGAAAAAATAGAGCAAGATTAATCTAACCATTTGGAAGAGATCTCCCAGCCGGGAAATTGGACAACACCCTGGCTGCAATTGAGATTCAAATCTCCCCAAGTTCTCTTTTCATTCTTCAGACGAGGATACAAAATTCAGAAAGAGAATAAGAACTCACTCGAAACACAAAAAAGAAAAGAACTCGCAACAGGCAAGGGCTCGCTGGCCAGTGGTCACAGTCGACCCTGGCCCGCCGAGGGGACTGGAAGGGTCGAGCTAACTTTCCTTCCAATGGGTAATTTTGTACATTGATTTTCTATCCTAATATTGCTTTCCGTTTAAAAGCGACTGTTTGTGAATTAGCTTCAAAAGTTGAGGGTCCGTTTGATAAGCTTAAACATGGGGGTGGTGATTTGGTTTAATTAAGCGCCTTTTTGTATTTTTTCTAAAAAGTGTTTTGTATTTACATTGAGAAATGGTTTTGGTATCGTTGAAGAACATTTTTGGAGTACCTAATAATTAATGCAGACACAAATAAATAAATAAATAAATAGTCGAGATGAAGGCTAGCTTTTGCCATTAAATCAGAAGCACATGACTTCTTTAATTTATTTTGTATGCGATTTTGTTTTTCGATCCGGTCAAAGTCAACTTGCGACAACTGCTTGAGCCGTCCCTCCCCTTGCTGCAAAACGTACGTTTCCTTCAGCAAATGCATGATTCGTTAGCTGTGGCAATTGGCTTGATAGATGTAATGTCGTAGTAGTCTTCTTATCCAACTAAAGGTAGATGTCTAGAACTTGCAAAGAAATGAAAATTGTGCTACAAAATAGGATAGTTTTTGGAGCTCATATTTCGCAGTTGGGGTTGTCTGGTACATTTGAAACGGAAATAAGTAAATAAGTTAGGGCAAGAGCAGTAGGGAATGAAATGAAAATTGTAATAAAAATTATAGCTATTGGATATTATAGTTTATGGTGGGGTGTTGTCTGTCAGAATGGTACGGGTACGGGTACGGCATTTTTTAAAATCATGGTACGAGTACGGAGACTATTATATATAATTAATTTCAAAAAATAAATTATTATATATAATTAAACCACAAGTTGTAACAAAAATGTCAATAAAAAGATGCTCATAATGAATAAATTATCAATGTTTTCATCTTGTTAATGAGATTTCTTATGTTAAAGTAAAAAAAACAAAAAAAAGTAAACCATAAGTAATTTTTTTTTTATTTTTTAAGTTATAATGTAGTTTGGATTTGGATCCGACCCGGATCTAGATCCAAACGTACCGGGCCATACCACCGTACCGGTAATGTGGCGTACCACTGTGACTTAGTCTGAAACTTTTGAGACCTGAGGTAAGTAACTGAGCTAGAGCCTAAAAGGTGCCGGGAAGAGGAAAAGGAAAGGTTACTTGAAATTGAGAGATCTAACTGCATTAACATGAATGGTATGGTCTAGATTTGTCATTGCTTCCTCAAGTGAATGTAATTGAGTTTTCTTACAATTGTTTACTTCAGGCTAAAGGCTTAGGTTATGCTATAAGCACCTCTGAAGTGATGAAATTTGTCAAGGAAATTGCTGAAGCAACAGGGCTAATCATTGATCCTGTCTACAGGTGCACAGTTTTTTCCTCTCTTTCTTAACCAGTATATTTGATAATTATAAAAAAAGAGAGTGCTCTCAGACGCTACTCTTGCTAGAAATCGTTAAGTGGTACTACATCCTGTGATCATGCTGATGCAAGTTGTTCTTGATAGGCTATGACTATGCAACATGCATTTATTAGGGCAGACTTAGTTTCTTTTTGTGCGTTATTTGATTGGATTATTGGAATATATACGTGGGCTCAGTCGTCTCTACCTTCCAACATTCTGACTCTGTAATAGTAGGACTCCTTGTCACAAAAAACGCCGTTTTTTTCAAAAAAAATGCGTATTTAACGCCAAAAACGATTCTGCCGTATAATACCCGTCTTATTCCCGTTTTTTTCAAAAAAAAAAACAGTTCTGCCGTATTATACCCGTTAAATACCCGTATTATATGTTTTTTTCCCGTTTTTTCCGTTATTTTCCCGTTTTTTGCCGTTTTTTTATTAATTATTATCTTTTATAATTTTTAAGATGTATTAAATGTTTAATTTTTTAAAAAAATTTCCGAACTTTTCCCGTTTTATTTCCGAGATATAAAACTTTACCGTGTTATACCCGTTTTTTTCCTCGCCGTTTAATACCCGTCCCCGTTTTTTGTGACAATGAGTAGGAGCAAGAATAGAAATCCTGGTGCCCATTTCCTTTATAAACGAATCCCAGGAGTGAGAAATCGCCCTCATTTCCCGTGAGGCATCGGTTCTGATCTTTACTGCGAGCTTCAATTGGCAGCGATGAAGAAATCATTGCTTATTCTGTCGCCGTTGATGCTCACTCTTAACGTCGTTCTTGCGCTTTCTCAGGGTAAGTTTGCTAATTCCCTTTGCTAATCCTACAGGCTGTTGTAGAATAGGGGCATTGATTAATAGACCATCACCCCCAGATATTGAAAGCATGCAATCTCGACACTCTGCAGAGATGAAAGGAAGGGAGGATATATATATATAATTTTTTAGGCTACGAAAGTTTGATGGGTGAATTTAATTTTCATAAAAGTATGCTTATAGATAAAATATACATTTTTCGGTTAGTCCTTAGTTTTTTTTCTTGACATCGCGTGATCTGTCGAAGCTGATCAGAGATGCTATTTGTACACGTG
This sequence comes from Nymphaea thermarum, assembly GCA_011799765.1. NCBI lineage: Eukaryota > Viridiplantae > Streptophyta > Magnoliopsida > Nymphaeales > Nymphaeaceae > Nymphaea > Nymphaea thermarum. Next base: position 117,768 of record JAANDH010000713.1, read on the forward strand.
CTCATGTTCTAACCATCCACTGAATAACGACTGGCTAATCTTTTCTTCGTTCTCGATTCTCTTTTTTGTGATCAGGCGAACAGACACTTAACATATCCTGCGGGACAAGCAAGAAGCACCGACGGGTAGACGTACCTTGCATCTCTGATATAAATATAGTTGTGGCCCTGTCTAATGACAGCTTGTAAGGAGCATTAACTTGGTGAACTGGCCTTTTTTTCCTCTCTCTCTCTCTCTCCCCATAGTAAAAGAATATGGTGTTCCTCCCGCATGCATTCTAATTGATGTTGATGAAGTTATGATTCAAATTTTGAAGAAACCTATTAATGTAAGAAAGAAGAGGACTTTTCTCTTGAGGGCCCAACAACAGCTAGTGGTAAATATTGCTGAAAGTTTTTCACAAAGACCCATTATGATTTCTAAAATTTTGAAGAGGATCAAATAAAATTTTGTATGCGCTCCTACTCGTGTCTAGGTGAGGTGAAGGCTTCGAAGACATGGATAGTAAACCGTGGTGCATATTTTGTTGTTCTACTTGATGCTACATGCAGGCCAGATCTTCCAAAACGAGGAAAACCGGGGAACGGGATAAAAGATCCGGCTGCTTCACTCCCCAAACCACGGACTATTGCCGCTCCTAAGGCGCGTGGAACTGGTAAGGCGGCAGGGAAGATTGGCGGGGCGATTGTTGGTAGTATAGTGGCCATTCTTGGGGCTCTCTGTTGCTGTCGGCGCAAGGGAAAGTCGAGCGGCGAGGAGGCGGCGGTTCAAAAGCAAGCGCCCGGAGGTAACTGTCCTTTCTCTCCAAGCTAATGTTAAGGTTATGGGGAAGGCCACGCCACAAAATTTAGGGCGCCTTCCTGCCTCTTCTCAGAAAATTCAGGGGGGAGGTATCTCTAAGAAGCGGAAGCCTTTCCTTCTTACCTTTTACCCTCATATTACGATTGGTTCGGAACCTCTCATATAAGCTAATTAACCCTCTATTATATATAAGAGAGGGAGGCAATTGTTGTCGATTGATTTAAAATTTACTTTCGGTGGACTTTTCTTATTCATGGGAACAACAAATTTGAATGGTTGAAATTTAAAATATAAATATGATGACTCTAATTAAAACAGTTCGTTTTCGCTTGAATTTAAGGGCCTGTTTGGTAGGGGGAAAAGGGAGGGATTGAGCAATCCCTCCTTTGTTTGGTTGGCTAATTAGAAAGGAAGGAAAGGGAGGGAAAGGAGAAAAACGTGTTTGGTTGCAAGAGGAGGAAAATGAAAGGAAAGGAAAGGGAGGGATTGTTTAGTGTAAATCCCTCCCCTCCCAAATCGGACGGATTGGGAAGGAAATGAAAGAAGTTAAGTGAAAGACTTTTTTATTCCCACACTACCCCTCCTTTTATTTCTTTTATTTCTAAATCCATGTGCTATTTAGTCTTTTTTTTCATTCCAATCCTTTCCCTTTCATTTCTATCCAAACAACATTTTTAATCAACTCTTTCCATTCATTTTCATTCCATTCCTTTCCCTTCCCTTTCTCTTCTCTTCCCTTTCCTTTCCCTCCCTTTCCATCCCTTCCTTTCCCTCCCTTTCCCTCCTACCAAACAGGCCCTAAGGGTCTGCCCAACCAGCAGTTTTGGTAATTGGTTAAGTTTTCACAACCCTCAAACTTAGTAAGCCAAAGCAAGTCCAATGGAGAAGCCATAAATTTTTTAGCATGGAGCATTGTTGCAAAAATTTTCATTTTCAAAAGGGCCAACTTATATAAGTAAATAAGTAATTCAATGACATCTATATGAAAATAAATAAAAATTTTATTGTCGGTATGAACAGTTGCTTATGCCAGCTTATATGTAGGTGTAAAACCTTTGTTATGTATCAGCGTTTGACTTTTACGAAGACTAAGTCTATGGGCCTCAGTGGTCTTCTCATTCTTTATCCTACATCCCCATTTTACAAATTCATCCCATTTAATCATTACAGGTTTGTTCCTTCTACCAGCATAAGGATAAGTGGGTAGTTCTCATCATCATGGTACCGTAAAATGCTTGTCATGGTGGTGTCCTTGGTGGACACCCTATAAGGGATACCTTGGTAGAACTACATACCTTTTTGATGTATTTTTTATTTTACTTTTCATTTATCCCATTTGTTTGGTTTTATGGAACCTTGAAGCAATGAAAAGTAAATAAGCAAGAAAAAATTTCCTACATACTTAACTGTTTCGTAGAACTTTAAAGAACCTATTAAAGTTCTAAAGTGACTCCAAAACCCTCGACACAAAACTGCGGTCTTTGTGGCTCACAATACATAACTCATGAAAAACCCTAGTCACAAAAAACGTGTTTAAAAAAAAAAATGCAAAAATGTGCGATAAACTAAACGGCTGTTTAAAATTTTAAAGTTAAGAAAAAAAAACGTTAAAAACGAAAAATACACGTTAAAAACAAAAAACGAAAAAAACAATTTTGTTTTATTTTTTATTTTTTATTTATTGCAAATCTACTTATCTTTTGATGTTTTTGTTATTAGTTTCTCACTTATTTTATTTTTTCTTCATTTTTTTTAGTTTTTTAAATTTTTTAAAAATTTACCATGATTTTCTCATTTTTTCAAGTTCGTCGTATTATACCCAAGAAAAAACTCATTGTGTAAAACTCCAACAAATTATTTGTAATTATTTAAAAAACCAGGGTCTATTAACCAAATTCTCTTTTGGGCATCTCATGGCAACCAGAAATCCTTTCTTTTAAATATATCTGAATCGATTATCGGAAAATGATTTGCCGATCAACATACCTTTTTTTGCTTTTATAAGAAAATGAAGCCAATTGCATGGTTAATTAGTGCACGGCTTCTTTGGCAATTTTGGATTAAATATTTGGTTGTGACAAATTAACCTTCTTAGATGAACTTTAAACGGTGCTCCTCCAAAAATAGGAGGTGAGAAGTTCCGTCGTCCATTAGTACTCCTATGCTTTCAAGCATTTGTTCTTCCAGGTCCTATGCATTCTCCATCTTGGCGTGCTTACTTACAAATTGCTTCATTCCCGGAACCCAATGTACAGATGTTGAAATAGGGAAGGCGTCTGATCCTGAAAAGAAAAACATAGATGAACTTCCTATGTTAAACAAATGAAGGGAATTGCCGTCTATTCAAGAAAATGTAACTGGTCGTGCCTTGGAAGGTGCCTTCCAAGTGGAGCTGAAGGTTTAGGCCATGTTTATTAGTGTTTGATGGAATTTGTATGAAGAAGGCAAGTATTGTACGTTAAAATTGTGTACATTAAACAAAGAAAGACGTGCCTTAAGAAGAATGAGAGCAGAGGAATCCAAATACAATGTCACCAAATCTAGTTTAATTTGAACTGGTTGCTGAATACTGAAAAGCAATTATTATGCATGACATAATTTCAAGGATCGCTTGGTCTCCACTTTGGTAGTACATCACAGGATCTATATTTGATGAAAAGAATATTATGTTCCTGAAATATATATTTCTAAAACACATGTTCAATTCAAACTGTTAAACCTCTTACCTCGGGCATCAATTTCTACAAAAAAAAAAAAAAGTTAAAAAGAAAAAACGATTGCAACAATGCATCGATAGTTTAAGAAGATTGTAAGTCCTTGGTCCTTCAACAATTCATCGAACATTTGGTGGGTGATTAAAAAGGCTTGTAAACAAAAACTTTCAAACATCTTAAAACACATTTAAATGACAATCAATCAATGTAAGATTTTGTAAATAAGTATATGTCTAGTTGTATTAGACATGGTCACAATTTGACAACAGGTGGAAACATAAATTGAAAAAATTGAGGATTTTGTGTTTGTGTAGAGATTTTATGAAATTAATAAATCAAATTGAAGGTATTAAGCTGAACAAACATTCTTGTAAAGTTTTATGCCAATTCTACCGAAAAACGACGATATGTGTTTAGAAAAATTTGAACCTATACCTTACAAACATGTTATAACCTTAAATCATTCACAAATAGAAAAAAAACTGACAACAAATTTTGAGGAACCAAGATTTTTATCGTTTAGCAGCCCAAAAATGAAGAAGTAGCAACGTCCAGAAAAAAAGATGTCAATAAAGGTAGAGTTATACGAACGAAAGTAGCGGACATTGGTAATTCTTGGCGGAAAAATAATTACAACTCGTGTTGATAAAACTAGTTTTTTTTTATGGACATTCACAAAATAGACATTGGTAAAAGTCACTTTTTAACTATGTTTGCTACTGGACATTGTCCAGTAACAGTTAATTGTTTAGTTGTTTTATAAACCAGTAAAAGTCCAACTTCAATGACATCTTAGCGGCACACATCAAAGAAAGCTATTTTCACTAACATTTTTCCTTAGTCATTGGTAAAAAGAAATCTTCAGCGACATGTACCCTTTGCCGTGGATAAAAGTGGCCTTTTAGCGACGTCCGTTTTCTCGCCGTCCCTTTCACCGATGACGGTAAGAGTCGTTCGGTTTATATAACGTGCCCAGCGTTGGGTTTTCTCTTTCTTGACAACACTGCCAGCCTTGGAGGCATCGGTAGGGTCACAGTTACTACACAACGGTGGGGAGAAGAGAGTGAAATACTGTTCATGTCTGCCCCACTATTTTTTTTAACCAAAATTCAAAATGCCGGCGACATATTTTTTTTTAAATTACGTCAGCATGCCATTTTTTAGAATTTTTGAAAATACTGTTCGTCCGTCCCTTATGACATATTACACAAACAGCCCATGACCTCTAAAAAATTTTCAGAACAATCTTTAATTCCATTAAATAGCTTTTGGTCTTAGGTGGAAGATTCCGTTACACCATTTCCAAAACCAAAAATTCTAAAATGATCATCCCACAATCCTGATTGACAGTAAACACTATCTAATTGGCTGACGGAAAAAAAATATCAGAAAATTTGGCTGCCCATGCCTACCCGAGGAGACGTATCTAAACGTTCAATACAACAACTAATGAACAAGTAGATTGGGTGGTCATTTTCATTAATTCTAGTGAGGTAACAAGCTTCCTGACGGCAATAAACTTCCATGGGTGCAGGTATCATTGGCTTATATAAAACCCTTGATTCTTTTCGGTCTCGAAGAAAAAAAAAAAAAAAAGGGTGTTCCAATGCCTTTCGGAGCAATATCAGCACAATTAGCAGCGAAAACCGGTCTCTTTTCCATGCCATTTTCCATGCCATCTGAAACAAATAATTTTGACCGGTCGCTGTTATGTTCGTGTGATCAGTAGCACCAGAATCAATCACCCAATGAAAAAAAGCACCTGATAACATAAAGCCAGTGGCAAAAACACATATGGGCTATATTAACTCCTTAATTATTTACATAGCGGTTGAATCTGACGTGGCCGGCCCCTCAAGCCTTGGAGAGAAACTTTTAATGCAGGAAAGAGCCAGAAAATTCTAACTAAGGGAGAAAATTCTAGCTAGGGTACACTAGTTATATAGACATAAATTTTATGGGGCACTTTTACATAAATGAAAAAAAAACTGCAATAAAGTTTTAATTTGAAAATAAGCACATTTTTGTATATTTATAATTGTTTATACCATGACCACACCTGCCTCTGCTGCTGTTTATGGCTAGTATGCTTCTAATATTTTTCCAACTAAGGGAGATGCATATATAGGCCACGAGAAACATGTCTAATCCCCATTAACTTGCCGAAAACTTCACATATAAATACATATATTTATAATCCCCACCCACCCACCAATTTACATATTTTAGAACTTGTGTTGAATTTTTTATCCTCTATTGCTATCAACCAAAGGAAACCATCATAGTTCCCTATGAAAATTCAACAATATGATGACCACCCATTGTCCCAAGTTGGATTACTTACAGCGTTCGTTGTCCTTTTGCTATGAAAACTAAAAATTGTACTTGTGGGAACCACATTTTACTGAACCAAACTTTAGGCCAAGACCAGCATTTAAGATTTAGTTTGAGACAATAGCTAAGAATTCATCAACTAACTTTTAAACGTCATTTTCTGTGAAGGAAACAAAATGACCTAAACAGCCTTGATTCAACTTGATTTTGGAAACTAGATCAGACTTTTGGGTGAGTATGACGTTAAGAGCCCACTTTCGGAAAAAACCAAAAGGTCCTATATTCCACTTGCCTACTGGGTCTTGTGATAGTACCGCCTTAATTTTACCGTCCAAGGGAAAAGCATTCATGGGAATTAAACAGGTGACACATCTACTACATGTCTTCTTGCTCGACCAGTTAGGTTATGCCCCTTGAGGCATAAACTATACCAAACTTCGAAGAGTGGCCAATCAATCAAAGCTTGAATTTTGGGGGGATCATTAATTTCAATGAAGTTTAGTTAGTTTCCATGTTAGAAAGATGAATTTACTTGAGTTGGAAACAATTATGAGTAACGTTATTGTATGTGTTTATCTAACCTCAACCTGGATCCAAGTTGGCCAGATCGACGTTAGATTTGGATAAATGAACAGCCTTTTATTAATTTACCTATGTTATCAACCCACGTACTCATTAGTTCACATAAAAACGCCATTTACAGTCAACCAGGAATCCTTTTACTTTGCAGAAAAAGAAAAAGGTAATGTCGTTTGGAGTTGAATAAGAATGATGGGCTGTAACTGAAATTTCAGACCTGTTATTATGAGGTCTCATAAATCCAAGATATAATGATTTTAGCAGTGTTCGCATCAACTCAGTCGACTCACTCTTAACATCATTCATGTGCTTTGTCAAGGTAAGTTTCTTAATTCTCCTTGCTAATCATGTTATATAGGTTACACCTGAAAGGGTTGTTGCATTGTACAGAGTGAGGCTGATAGGCGGCAAGTTTACGTTTCATGAAAAAAGGAGGAGAGGGCACACAGGTATCCAAGTTAAAGCATGAAAGCGGACCTGATACCATGAGGGATAAGGGGCAGGGTAGTGTTAGAGGCTAATTATTTGAATGATCACTTTTCTCTTTGTTTCCGTAAGAACAATGGGGAGATCATGAAAAATAGTTCCTCCGCTTCCTCCGCCCCATCTTACTGCTCTTAAATGGGGAGATCAAGTCCAGTAATCCCATGTATACTAAGCAATCCCTAAATAGAAGTGATACCTAGTTTTGCTTGCACATCCGGTACCGATACCCATCATGAGGATAAGGCCAAGCATCTTATTTGTCTCACTAAGTAGTGAATAGGATCCAATGGAGAAGCACTGATTTTTCTTGGCGTATTTAGTTGAACTATGATCCCAATCTTATTACACATCGTCCAAATTCATCATATTAATCCTTCTTTCGATTACTGTTTTATATTTATTCTATCAATTTGCAATGGTTTGGACCTATCCCTCCTCCTCATATACCTTCATCCAGATGTACGTATAACTTAAATTTAATGAAAGCTTAACATTTTGTCGGTTAAAAGGAATGTTGTTTAATTACTACACTAGCAAACAAAATACCCTCGAAATAATGACCTTGTTCACTGACGTGCAGCAAAGAGTAGCAAAAAAGCTTTCACTAAAAAAATCTCAACATATACATTTTCTCAAGTACGACATAAAAAGCCAAAATTTCAATGAAATTTGCATCACAGTTTCCATGAAGGGAAAAAAAGAGCAAGATTAATCTAACCATTTGGAAGAGATCTCCCCAACACCTTGGCTGCAATTGCGATTCAAATCTCCCCAACTTCTCTTTTCATTCTTCAGACGAGGATACAAAATTCAGAAAGAGACTAAGAACTCACACAAAACACACAAAAGAGAAAAAAACTCACTGCGAGCCCTCGCCTGCTCGGGTGGGAAAACTAAGGGCCTTTCTGTATTTTTTCTAAAAGTTTTTTCGTATTTACATTGGGAAAAAGGAGGGGGGATCCAAAATCGACATATGGCTTTGGTATCGTTTAAGAACATTTTTGGTCTACCTAATAATTAATTCTGGCACAAATAAATAAATAAATATATATATATATATTATATATACAGTGAAGATGATTTGCCGTTAAATCAGAAGGAGATGACTTCTTTACTTTATTTTGTACGTGATTTTCCTTTTTTGATCTGGTCAAGGTCAACGTCGCGACAACTGCTTCAGCTGTCCTTCCCCTTCCTGCAAAACCTACGTCTCATTCAGCAAATGCATGATTCGTTTGCCGCACTTGATGCTTGACGTCATTGTATACATTTTTAATGGCGAAGGAGAGTAGATTCTGGCTCCCCACGCAATCGCCCACGGTTGTAGACGTGTTCAACGTTTGAAGCCACTGTTTCGCTGTCCAAGCTGTTACACAAGAGGAGACATCGACCGTGGATCTATGGGAAACTGGTTATATGCACCACCCAAGTATATAATAATCAGAATAACCTCAGTCAATAAAAATGAGAGTCTTCTATAAAGATATAAATCAGAGGGAAAGAGTTAAAAATTTAAAAAGGATATTTTTTTAAAATAATCTTCAAAATACCCCTACTCCCACTTTCTTTTTATTTTACCACCCCGGCGCATACAACTCAGTCTCGAAAGGAGATTAGAGTTCTGACGTAAAGAGGAAACTAGGGTAATAGTAACATGTTTTCTCAAATAATGACTTGGGTGTTTTTGGAGCCCAAACGCTCTTAGTTTTATGGCAATTGAATTAGTAGTTTATTCCCTTCGTTTCTCCTACAGAAATTCGGCCAAATATTGATGGGCTCTTGTACAGATTTGAAAAATGTTATTTGGTTTCCTAAAAAGGTTCTCTGACTCAATACTGTCACTGTTATCAAACACCCCCAGGTCACATTATAATGTTACCACAATACGACCTGTGTGACAATTGTGTGGAGTCTGATCAATTGGTGTCGACGCATAACCTGCTTTGACGTAGTCAGAGTACAAACTGATCGATTGACCAAACACAGCACCGAAGTATCTGGCTTAAACAATTGGTGTCATTAATTGGTAAGACTCTCATAGATCAACGTGGCCGGCTGGCTTTCTGGTTAGTTGGCCAACATGGGCTCATTTTATACCGTTTTAAGAGAAGGGCACTTATGTGCTTTAAAATACTTTCAGTTTCTCATCACTTGATTTTCCATGTACCATTCGAAACAATATGTTTGTCTTTAGGTTTGAGTAATAGCAAGCCATGGGAGATGGCCAACCCGCGAGGGGATTTTCAAAACATGTCAACATTTTCTAGAATCTTAATCGACCCTTGCAAGTTTTTTTAAATATATATACGAACATAACCATTAAAACCCGATCATCTTGGCCTTGATCTAGTCACAGTCGTCCAATGCAATGCATCGAGTGAATGTGACTGAGCATACCACATTGAGCAGCAGATTGTGAGAGACCCAAGGATTTCTATCTCTAAACTCGGATGGAGAAATCTATAAGTTCTCTCTCTCTCTCTCTCTCTCTCTCTCTCTCTCTCTCTCTCTATATATATATATATATATATATATATATATATATATATATATATATATATATATCATTGAATAGTGTTTCTACCTTTTCAGAGTTACTCAGCCATCCGATCTTGGATGATGGATGGTTAAGAGACAAAAGTAACAGGTATTTTCATGGTGTAGTATTAGTTTACACTTTTTTCTCTTTGTTTTTCTCTCAGTCATTTATCTATTTCAATGGAAGACCTGGCTTAGATGGATGAGCAATTCTGATTAGCCAAAATGATCATTTTACTATATATATATATATATGTGTGTGTGTGTGTGTGTGTGTTTGTGTGTGTGAAGGTGTTAGGGATGCACGATGCTATCAACACGATGTTTTATGGTCTTGAAATTTAAGACGTGCTGGCATTTGATCTTGAAAGTCTTAAACATTTTCCATGATGACCCTTTCATCGTTCGCGTGGACGCAATCATCTTCATCTTCGACAATTCTGACTTAGTCTTCATTAATTGGCTGCGCGTTTGCTTCCTAAGCCCATACCCCAGATAGAGACGTGCGTAGACATTCTACTATAAGAACACCCAGATTGGGGGTTCATTCTCATTTCTCGTGAGACTAACCCTTCTCCTTTCAAGCTTCTTTATCAGTGCCGATGGAGAAACCATTTCTCATCCTCTCCCTCCTAATGCTCGCTCTAAACATCGTTCATGTGTCTTCTCAAGTAGGTAAGTCTCCTCTTCCCCTTGCGAGTCATGCTAGAGGATCTTCTCCTCTCTTCCTTTTCTTTTTGTCGATTTTTTCTTAAAGCCAAATGGAAAATTATCCAAAAGGTCCATATTATAAATATTATAATATGGCGATTCAGGCCCATTTTGATCGCCTACTTTTGTTCACTTAATTGTGTAATCGTTTCATTAATGCTTCTGCCCACTCTCGTTCGTGTTGGGTTCTCGTTATTCAGGGGTTCGGGCACTCAACATAGCATGTGGGGCGACTGCTTCCTTCACTGATCCTGATGGGAATCAGTGGGTGGGGGATTACCAGTTCATTGGATCTGGCTCCACTGCATCCGTTCAGTTTACGAGCCCAGATGCTCCATTCCTGCCCACCGTCCGTTACTTCCCCTATGGAAGCGTAAATTGTTACACAATCCCCGGTGTGACTCAGGGGAATAAAATTCAAGTCGATGCCATCTTCCAGTATGGTAATTACGATAGTTTGGCACTGCCACCTTCCTTTCTGCTCCAAATCGATGGCAATGATTGGACACGAGTTCAGACTTCAGTGGATCTGATAAAGTACACGCTCACCTCTCGGGCTGTGGCGAACGCGGTCAGTGTTTGCCTTGTCCCGGACAGCACTCGACGCATCCCCTTCATTTCTGCTATACGAGTACTTGAAGCTGGCGCCAATTCAAGCCCGTATGTAGCACCAACTCTCCCCTTCTTTCTTTTCTTTCATTACTTTGAGCTCTCTCTTCTAAGCTTGTTTTTCTTCTTTGTTGCTCATGCAAGCAAGGGCCGAACCAGAATTTTTTTCATAAAACATTAAGTATATGAAACTCATTCAGTTTTTGTTTTGAAGAGTGGTAGGCCGTGGGGCAATGACCCAGGCCTCGTTTGAGTCCAACCATTAAATTAAGGTTTCAGAATGGACTCCATGGATCATAGCCCCTTGGAATTCACCCCTGCAGGCAACGGAAATAAGGAGTGAGCTCCTTGCTTGAACTGTTAGTTGCTTAGGCCTGATTTTCTAATTTGTCGCTCAACCAAGGGAATTAAGAAGTAAGCTCCTTCTCATCGTCTTTTGTCGGCATTTTGATGATTTTCATGTTTATTAGGGAACATTAAAAAAAAAACTTTTGAACTACGTTTAGTTACTAAATATTTTATTTAGATCAGATGAATTTGGTGAAAAGCTTCCACTATCGTATGTCCATCCGACGTCCATTGGATCAACTTTTGTACGAGGAGGTGCAAGTCCCACTTATTTTTTTTAATTATATATATATATACCAAGAATCACCCAACTATCAAACCGGGACCATCTATCTACTTTAGATGGATGAAAGAGAAAAAAAAGAATATATTTTTTTTAATTATATAAATATATATATATCAAAAATCACCCAACTATCAAACCAGGGCCATCCATCTACTTCAGATGGATGAGAGATAAAAAAAAGAAAAATATATGAATTAATATTAAATGATGAAAATGCTTATCACATTTTTCTCTTTGTTTTTCACTTAACCAATCATCATGTTAGATCAAATGATTCTGGTTAGATGGCTGGGTTGAAAAGATAGAGTCAGAATTCAATTTTCCATTCTACATACATACATATATATATATATATATATATATATATATATATATATATATATATATATATATATATATATATATATATATATATTAGTTTGAACTTATGTGTTGGCTTTAAATTTGACATGCCACAAATAAAGAATGTGGAGGCCATCAAATCAGGCTCGCCACTCTCTCTGTCTTCCATGTGTTCAGGGTGTCAAGTGAAGTAGATACCGAGCTTAGTTTCTAGGCAAGTTGGTGCTTATTTTCTTGTTGGACTTGATGCTACATGCAGGCAATCTGATCATCCTAATCCTGGTCCAAGTTCAAATAGTGACGTTCCACCTGAAGAAAGGGTAAAATTACGTAGGTCTTTAGCGGGGAGTGCAAAGGGAAATGTTGGTGGACTGATTTCTCTGTACTACATCTTACCTAGTGGGTTCGGTGGTGTTGTTATTATCTTAAGGACAAGACGAGGAAGGCAGAAATATCAGTACAATTGGATGCAGGTAACTATATCTTTCTCAAAATGTAAAAATGAAGAGACAGGCGGTGCCTATATGTATATGGGCACTGCAGTTTTATGAAAACTTAAGATTAGAAGTATTTATAGCTAAGAATGTAACTACATAAGGGTCGAACGCAGGAGTGGATCTTTTGGACCAGAAACACCCATGGTGACCTGATTTGCATTGTCAATGAAAATCGAGGGATGGCTGTGAAAACCAGTGGACAAAAAACACTACTAACAAGACAGACGGAACAGAGGTGTCGTAGACAGGAATGAGACCCTAATATGCTAGACTTGGTGTAAATTCTCTGGCCGTTAATTTTTGACGAGATCGATGGTGGAAATTAAGTTGAAAAAAAAAAAAGACAACCTAATTATATTTTAAAAAAACCAAAACAACCTTCAAAATGAGGAAAAGTAGGAGTTTCCTTAATCGAGACCGCTTGTGGCCTCTTTGGGTGGTATTTCAATCACTTGAAAATAAATACATTTAGGTTTCATGTTTTAAACTTTATTTCACAATCTAGTCTCTCTTAAATCGACAGCTAGATAATTAAATATGAGGGTCTCATAGCTACCAATTTTCTTCTCTCTTTCTCTCTCTCTCTCTCTCTCTCTCTCTCTCTCTCTCTATATATATATATATATATATATATATATATATATATATATATATATATATATATATATATATATATATATATATATATATAGATGAACGTGACCATACATTTAAAGTTTATTTTGCAAATGAAGACTATATATTAAAATAATTGACTGGAGTAAATAGGGCAAGGAATCTTCCCCGTTCCACTAATGGACTATAATTTCTATACACTGAAAAGCGGCAGGATTTCTGATCGTGCAGGGAACACAGATTCAGGAGAGAGTAACGAAGCATGAAAGATGAAGTTCCAAGGATTTTACAATTGATGGTAGTCGTCATGATTTATGAAAGAAAATGTAAATTACATATGAAGACATTCAATGGTTCTTTTTTAAGTGTAAGTGCTCGTTTAAGGCATGTTTATTCGGCCCTGATCATGGAATTTGCAGCAATGAGGCAAGAGAGTGCTAAACTCAATACTTCCTACCATGTAATGTAGTCCTTTTATTCTGAGTGTGCTTTGACATTTAATTGTGGCAATAATTCAAAAAAATTCCTAGAAGACTTGATGATTGATTAATAAGAAGCAAAGTTTAGAATGTTCTTCATCTTATCCAACTTGAAGGCAATGAGAGTTTATGATCTCCTTAATTCGTTAAAAACAAATGATGGGCAACACATATTTTAGCGAAAGCACTCGAGAATCTGCTTCTTTGTGATAATATGTATCATCGCTGAGACCCGCTTTGATTTGGAAAAACAGCAAGCTTTCTTGCATTTCTGTTTGGACGCTTCTTTGTGACAGTTACTTCCTGCATTCGACCACGGCTGGTTCCTGCTAAGACATCTTTTGGGTTTCTTGAAACCTACTGTCTTCCATCCAGATGCAATCCTCATAGACCCGCGTGCATCATAGAACGCATGATCTTTAAGCATTCATCATATCTTATTCCAGTTCAGGTCGATCAATATTTTATAATCTCAATCAGACACATCTATCATATGGAATCTTGAGGCGAAGGTTTAGGTTCATGAGATTGACCACAACCAGTCGAACCAACTTGAACTCGATCAAGTTCAGTTTAATTTGTGCTCCACAAATGAGTCGTTCTTGAACTCAATTGAAAACTTGAATTTATAAATGAGTCCAGTTTTGAGTACATGAACTCAACTAGCTTAAACTCGAGTAAATTTGTTTAATCTAGGTTTTTTTTTTAGTAATTTTTTAACTTGAAACCATGAAAAGAAATAAAGTCGACTGAAGAGTTGATAAACGAGTTTAAACGAGTCAAGCTCAAGCTACGACTCGGTTCATCAAGTCTAGCTCGAGCAGACTTTATACAAATTGATTTGAGCTCGAGCTGAGCAAGGTACGAGTCGAAGCTCGAGTTAAACTTAGCTCGTGTACAACCCTTTATGAGTTCCAAAATTATTAGAGGGCAGAGTCAAAATTTTTAAATATTGTATGTGATAAAATTTAATTTTTTAAAATCTGAGGACAGCCATGACCCGTGACAGATTGACTCAAATTAAGATACCCATTAATGGTAAAGAAAAATGGTCTTTCCCCTTGAGGGCCCACCCAACTGGTGTGATGGCGATTCTCCTAGTCCATCACATAAAGGTTGCTGACATCAGGCCCCCTATCAATCAGTCTCCTTTTTGTTTGTTTTTTTTTTTTCGAACAATTAGTTCCTTCTAAGAGAAAATGACCCATCAACCTTGAGATTTAGTAATTCTCATTACTGATAATAAAGTAGCAGATACCTTTGGCACATATAAAACGCTAGATTGTTTTCTCTCCAAAACAAAAGTGTTCCAAATGCATTTGGCGGCAAGGTGAGCACCCTTTGCAGGGAGAACGGGTTTCCTTTTCACACTATATGAAACACATATGGACTGTTACATTCTTATATTAATTCTTCTTTAATTAGTTACACATCAGTTGAATTTGATGTCTAGTGCTCCTCAGGCCTCAGGGAGAAACTTGTATGGTTGGGGCAGAGCCAAAAAATTTTGACTGAGGGAAGAAAATTTTAGATAAGGGATACTAGTTACGTAGTCATAAATATTTACATAAATGGGAAAAAAAAAACTATCATGAAGTTTTAGTATGAAAATAAACATTTTTTCTGAGCTTGTGCAGGCAATTTCCCACACTATGCCCACACCTACCTCCGCCCCACTTTTATGGTTAGATCAGTCGAAGATTTACGACCTAGAAGACTAAATGCACATATATGGCAAGAGAAACATGTCTAATCCCCTTAACCTGCCGAAATATTCACATAAAAGATATTAATAGTCCTCATCCAACTACAAATTCACTTTTTGTAGGCACTCTCCTAAATTTCTGGCATACTTTTGCTACCAACCACCATGATACTTAAAGGGGGCACTTAAAGGAAGGCAGTGTATCCATTTATAGTACCCTTACGAAAATTCAACGATTTGCTGACAACCCATTTCAAATGTCTGATCCTTATACTAATCTCTGAGTTGGATTATTTAATGCGTTCATTGTCCTGTTGCTATGAAATTAAAACTTGTGAGGACGACATTATGTTATCAGACAAAGCTTCACGCTAAGTCCAGTATTTAAGAGAATTGACAATTCATCAACTAAATTTTTATGGTTATTTCATCTGAATGAAACAAAATGAGCTAAATAGCCTCCAGTGGACTTGATTTTGGAAACTAAACTAGACTATTGGGTGAGCAGATCCGACCTTTTATGGCCTAGGGGAGAAACACCCACATGAATCGAACAAGGGACATGCCTTTTACACGTCGAGTTGCTTGACTAGCTATGCTACACCATTTGAGGCAAAGCTTTTGAGTGGCCAGCCGATTGAAGCTTGGATTTTGCACCGGATCCTTAATTTCACTGACATTTAATTATCTTTCCATGTTAAAAAATGAATTTTTGAGTTGGAAACAATTTCAATGACATTACTGCATGTGTTTATCTAACCTCAACCAGGATCCAAATAAGACAAAAAGTTTTGTTCCATATCTAAGCTAGATTTGGATATGAATAGCCTTTTATTAATTTATCTAGGTTCTCAACCCATGTACTGATTAGCTCATATAAAAACCCAATTTACGGTCAACTATGTTAGATTGGTTTTGAATAACAATTCTAGCTAGGGATATATCAGATTTGGATCAAATATTCAACCGAACCATTTCAAAAAAATTGGATATGAAAAAAAAAATCACATCTAATTAAGAAATCAGATCAGATTCAGATTTAAGAAATGACATCTGATTGGATTCTGCACAATTGCGTTACTAATAGTTTTAAGATTCAGCAACACATTATATTGTTAGAAAATGTTATGAATTTGCAACAAAAAATTCACTAAAGCTTAACTTGATTCCATCCCTACGTATGGAAATCATAAATATGCAACGTAATTTTCGTTGTTATATACAATTAGTAACTGAAGATTCTCGTTGCTGATACATCATAATTTGTAACAAATGTCCTTTTTGCTGCAAATGGATTCAGCGTCGATACTTTTAGTAACAGACATTGTCACATAGGATTTTGGTTGCTAAAAATATTTAGTCACGAAAACGGTGCGTTACTAAAGGTTGATTCCCTTGTAGTGACTCTTAGCTTGCCAGATCTGTTAAGAAGCCGGG
The DNA here is from genome assembly GCA_011799765.1 of Nymphaea thermarum. Lineage (NCBI taxonomy): Eukaryota > Viridiplantae > Streptophyta > Magnoliopsida > Nymphaeales > Nymphaeaceae > Nymphaea > Nymphaea thermarum. The sequence continues at coordinate 134,249 of JAANDH010000713.1, forward strand.
GAATCAAATTATTGTAAACCATTTTAGTCTGTACTCCCTCATGCAGAAAAATTTCAGTGGGTAATAATGTTAGAAGTCCTTTTCCTTTGCAAGTTTTGCACTCTTAGGTAGAGCAGCTTCTCTGTTTTGGGGAAAAGAAAAAGTGATGCCTTTTGGTGTTTGTTAAAAATGATAGGCTGTAGCTGAAATTTGAAAGCTGTTGTTATCAGGTCTTAAAAGTGCAAAGATACTGCATCATGATTTTAGCATTATTGGTTGCGTGGAATCATTCGTCACTACCTTCCAACATTCTGACTGTCTTAGTAGGAGAAATCATAGAAATCCCGATGCCCCTTTCCTTTATAAACGAATCCTAATCATAGGAGACGGAGAAATCGCCCTCATTTCCCGTGAGGCATCCGTTCTGATCTTTACGGCGAGCTTCAATTGGCAGCAATGAAGAAATCATTTCTCATTCTCTCCGCCTTTATGCTCACTCTTAACATCGTTCATTTGCTTTCTCAGGGCAAGTCTTCTAATTCCCTTTGCTAACCCTGTTATAGGTTGTTGTAGAATAGGAGCATCGGTATGTAAGTTGAACCGTATTGAAAGCATGCAAACTTGACACCCTGCAGAAGATGAAAGGAAGGGTGGGGTTTTTGGCCCATATATATATATATATAATTTTTTAGGCTATGAAAGTTTGATGGGTGAATTTTATTTTCAAAAAGTTATGTTTATACATAAAAATATACTTTTTTCTGTTAATCCTTAGTTTTTTTCTTTACATCTGGTAATCTGTCGAAGCAGATCAGAGATGCTATTTGTACACGTGTTCATGTTCTAATCATCCATCGAATAAGGACTGGCTAATCTTTTCTTCGTTCTCGATTCTCTTTTTTTTTATCAGGCCAACAGACACTCAACATATCCTGCGCGGCATGCAAGAAGCACCGAGGGGGAGACGTACCTTGCGTTTCTGATAGAGATATAGTTGTGGTCCTGTCTAATGACAGCATGTAAGGAGCATTTACTTGGGGAGGGAGTTTTTTTTTTTTGACGTGTGCCGATATTTGAACTGTACAATGGGTTGAGCCAACTAGAAGTACAAGTTACATGACTAAGGTTATTTAATCTAGGTAACCTTTTGAGGGTGTGATCTTGATCATATCGAAGAGTTTTGATCTTAGGATTATAAGTACCATTATGAGGTCAAGTGGCCTTCCCTCCCTCCCTCTCTCTCTCTCTCTCTCTCTCTATATATATATATATATATATAGAAAAAGAATATGGGTTCCCTCCTGCATGCATTTTAATTGATGATGTTGAAGTTATGAATCAAAATTTTGCTGGGACACATCGACTAAAATTAAGAAACCAATTACTGTAAAAAAGAAAAGGACTTTCTCTTGAGGGCCGAACAACAGCTAATGATATATAAATTGCTGCAAATTTTTTACAAAGACCCTTTATGTTTTCTAAAATTTTGAAAAGGATCAATTCAAATTTTGTATCCGCTCCTACTCGTGTCTAGGATGGGTGAAGGCTTCGAAGACATGGATAGTAAACCGTGGTGCTTATTTTGTTGTTCTACTTGACGCAACATGTAGGCCAAATTTACCAGAAGGAAAAGAACCAGGGAAAAAAACTCGGGATGCTTCGCTCCACAAACCACCGACCACCGGTAAAGCAGCTGGGAAGATTGGCGGGGGATTGTTGTTGGTATAGTCAGGGGCGGAGCCAGGATTTTGTTGTGGGGCGGGCCATGTTGGACACCCATGTCCCACTGTCGCGGGTTGGCTGGGGGTTGCAGGGGGGCAGCGCCCCCTTGCTCGGGGGTTCGGGGGCGGTAGCCCTCGAAGGAAAAATTTTTCCATATGTAAGGACATATATGTCTTTTGTACAAATGCGGGTTTTTGCCCTAATCCTCATGTTGAGAGTAGGGCCGCCGCTTGTGTGGGTTCATCTGAGAGAGAATACAAGAGATCTGTGCGACCGTGGACGTAGGAGATTATTGCTCTGAACCACGTAAATCGTTGTCTAGTTCCTTGTTGCTTCTAACCTCCTCTTGAGAATGTGAGCGGAGTGTTTTGTGTGTTGTTCCTAACAGGCCAAACCATCCGCGGGTCGGGCCAAGAGGAGCGACGCTAAGGCCAAGAGGAACGATGGGTCGGGCCAAACTAAAAAATTTTGATTTTTTTACATATAAAAAAAAAAAAAAAATTTGCTCACCCGGGCCATGGCCCGGGCGGGCCCCCCCCTCCCTCCGCCCCTGGGTATAGTGGCCATTCTTGGGGCTATCTGTTGTTGTCGGCGAAAGGGAAAGTCGAGCAGGAAGGCACACGGAGGTAACTTACCCTTCTCTACAAGCTAATGTTAAGGTTAAGGGGAAGGCCATGCCACAAAATTTAGGGCGCTTCCCTGCCCCTTCTCTGAAAATTCCGAGAGGAGGTCAGTGGCCGAGGCAGGACTTTGTCCTTAAGGGGCACCACGTAAGTTTGGTGCCGGGTAATTTTTGAGTCATAACAATGTGGTCTTGAAACACTATAATAATATTTCTTTTGGGCTGATGTGGGCAATTGCCCACACCAGCAAAGAAGTGGCTCCGGCCACTGGAGGAGGTATCTCTGAGAAGCTAAAGCCTTTTTTTCTTTCCTTTTACCCTGATATCTACGACTGCATCTGAACCTATCATATAAGCTAATTAGCACAATTAATATATATATATATATATATATATATATATATATATATATATATATATATATATATATATATATATATATATATATATATATATATATATAAAAGAGAGAGGGAGGCACTTGTCGATTGATTTAAAATTTACTTGGGGTGGAACTTTCCGCATTCTTGTTTGGAGTAGCGGGTCTCCTGTGGCAGACTTTAACCATATAATATCACCACATTCAAGCGAACAAAAAATTTGAATGGTTGAAATTTAAAATATAAATAGGATGGCTCTAATTAAAACAGTTCGTTTTCGCTTGAAATTAAGAGTCTGGCCCAACCAGTTGCAAGGGCCTGCAGTTTTGGTAATTGGTTAAGTTTTCACGACCATCAAAACTTAAGTAAATCAAAGCCGGCTCAGGGGGAAGGCCAAAAATTTTTTACTATGACGTATTATTGTAGATGTTTTCATTTTCGAAGGGGCACTACATATATGAGTAAATAAATAATTCAATGACATCTATATGAAAATAAATAAAATTTTGTTGTTGGCCTAGGCAGTTGTCTTTGCTACTAAGCAGGCGGCGTAGAACTGTTATGTAGAACTTTAATGCTTCTACTAAAGTTCTAAAATAACTCCAAAACTCTCGACACAAAACTGCGGTCTTTGTGGCCCACAATACAGTAACTTATGAAAAACCATGGTCTGCATCGATTATGGGAAAATGATTTGCCGATCAACATACCTTTTTTGCTTATATAAGAAAATGAAGCCAATTGCGTGGGTAATTTGTGCACGGCTTCTGTGGCAAGTTTGGAATAAATATTTAGTTGTGACAAATTAACCTTCTCGGATGAACTTGCAACGGTGCTCCTCCAAGAACAGGAAGTGAAAAGTTCCTTCGTCCATTAGTACTTCTCCTACGCTTTCAAGCATTTGTTCTTCCAGGTCTTATGCATTCTTTAACTTGGCGTGTTTACTTACAAATTGCCTCATCCGTGGAACTCAATGTCCAGATGTTGAACTGGGGAAGGCGTCTGCTCCTATAATGAAAAAGTGAAGGGAAATTCAAGCAAATGTAGCTGGTCGTGCCTTGCAAGGTGCCCTCCGAATTAACGCCGTGTTTATTAGTGTTTGATCCTGGAATTTGTAGGACGAAAGCAAGTATTGTACGTTCAAAATTGTGTACGTTGAATAAAGAAAGACATGTACGTTAAGAAGAGTGAGAGCAGAGGAATCCAAATTCAATGTCACAGAATGTAGTTAAATTTGAACTGGTTGCAGAATACTGAAATGCAATTATTATGCATGACATAATTACAAGGATCGCTTGGTCCCCACTTTGGTAGTACATCACAGGATCTATATTTGATAAAAAAAAAGTATTATGTTCTTGAAATATATATTTCCAAAACTTCAATTCAAACTATTGAACCTCTTACCCTTGGGCATCAATTTTACAAAAAAAAAAAAGAAGAAAAAGAAAAAAACGATTGCAATAGCCGTTCAAACAATTCCTCAAACATTCGGTGGGTGAATATACGTGTAGTTAAATTAGACGTGGTCACGATTTGACACTGGAATTTGGTGAGAATACAAATTGAAAAAAGAATGAGGATTTTGTGTTTGTGTAGACATTTATGAAAATAATATATCCAATTGAAGGTACTAAGCTGAATAAAGTTTCGAGGAACTAACATTTTTTATTGTTTAGCAGTTCAAAAATGATGAAGAACACGTGCACTCGCTGAAAAAATGTGGTAACATTAGGTAAGAAGATGGAAGAGAAAAGAAAAGAAGGAAGAAGAAAGGATGAGAGAAAGGGTTCAGGAGGAGTTAGTAAGATGGGAGAGCCTTTACTGACGCTGATAGAACATCAATAAAGGCTCTATTTAAAAACGTCAGTGAAATTTGTGGGTAACTTTTACTGAAGTCCGATGTGTATCCTTAAAAGTGACATCAGCAACGTCCATAAAAAAGACGTCACTAAAGGTGGGTAGGGGATGTTGGTAATTATTCGCCTAAAAACTATTTCACCTCGTGTTCATAAAAACTAGTTTTTTCTTATCCACATTCACAAAATGGACATCGGTAAAAGTCACTTTACCGATGTTCGCTACCGGACATCGGTAAAAGTTGATTGTGTAGCTGTTTTTATAAACCAAATGTCAATAAAAGTCCAACTACAACGACATTTTATCGAGACACATTAGTGAAAGCTATTTTTCACAAACATTTTTCCTTGGACATTGGTACAAAGAAATCTTCACCGACATGAACCCCTGGACGTGGATAAAAGTGGTCTTTTACGGACGTACGTTTTCTCACCGTCCGTTTCACCGATGACAGCAAGAGTCGTTCAGTTTATATATATATATATATATATATATATATATACCACGTGCTCAGCATTGGGTTTTCTCGTCCAAGGCTTTGACAATACTGCCAGCCAATCCACCTTATTCTTCGAGGCATCGGTAGAGGGTCACGGTGACGAGACAACGGTGGGGAGAAGAGAGTAAAAAAATTGCATGAAGTACTTGGTAGTTGTTTATAAAAAAATTTCATGTCTGCCCACTGTTTTTCTTAACCAAGATTCAAAATGCTGACGACATATTTTTTTTAAATTACGTCAACGTGCTATTTTTTAGAATTTTTTAAAACACTGTTCTTCCCTTATGAAATATTGGACAAACAGCCCATGACCTCTAAAAGATTTTCAGAACAATGTTTAATCCATTAAATAGCTTTCGGTATTAGCTGGAAGGTTCCGTTACACCATTTCCAAAACCAAAATAATGAAATGATCATCCCAGAATCCTGATTGAGTGTAAACACTTTCTAATTGGCGGGGAAAAAGTATCAGAAAATTTGGCTGCCCATGCTTCCTCAGCCTACCCGAAGGTTCAATATAAACAACAACTAATGAACAAGTACATGGGGTGGTCATTCACATTAATTCTCGTGAGGCAACAAGCTTCCATGGGTGCAGGTATCTTTGGCTTATATAAAACGCTTGATTCTTTTCTGTCTCCAAAAAAAAAAAAAAAAAAAAAGGTATTCCAATGCCTTTCGCAGCAATATCAGTACCATTAGCAGGGAAAACCCGTCTCTTTTCCATGCTATCTGAAACAAATAATCTTGACGGGTCGCTGTTCATGTGATCAGTAGCATCCCAATCAATCACCCAATGGGGATGAGCACAGAGTGATTTGATAACATAAAGCCCGTGGAGAAGCACATATGGGCTGTTAAATTCCTATATTGAATTTTTTTAGTTATTTACATATCAGTTGAATTTGACGAGGCCAGCCCCTCAAGCCTTCGAGAGAAACTTAATGCTAGACGGAGCCAGAAAATTCTAACTAGGTGACATTAGTAATGCAGACATAAATTTTATGGAGCATTTGTATATAAATGAAAAAAAAAAACTGCCATAAAGTTTTAATATGAAAATAAGCACATTTTTTTTGTAAGTTTGTATGAATAATTACTTATACCATGACCACACCTGCCTCTGCTACTGTTTTTCGCTAGTGTGCTTGGAATGTTTTACCAACTAAGAGAAACGTGTCTAATCCCTTTGAACTTGCCTAACAAAAACCCAGAGACCCTATATTCCACTTGCCTCCGGAAGCACTTATGGGAATTAAACAGGTGACGCGTCTTCTACATGTTTGTTTGCTTGACCAGCTATGTTGTGTTCCTTGAGGTAGAAACTAGATCAAACTTTGAAGAATGGCCAGTCAATGGATTTTGTGGGGATCATTAATTTTGCTGAAATTTAGTTATTTTTCCATGTTAGGAAGATGAATTTACTTGAGTTGGAAACAATTATGAGAAACGTTGTTGTATGTGTTTATCTAACCTCAACCTGGATCCAAGTTGGCAGATCGACGTTACATTTGGATTAATGAACGGCCTTTTATTAATTTATCTATGTTATCAACCCACGTACTGATTAGTTCATATAAAAACCCGATTTACTGTCAACCAGGAATCCTTTTACTTTGCAAGTTTCACACTGTTGGGTTGAGTTGCTTCTCTGTTTTTGGGAGAAAGAAAAAGGTGATGTCTTTTGGAGTTGAATAAGAACGATGGGCTGTAGCTGAAATTTCGGATGTTCTTATCAGGTCTCAAAAATCCAAGAGGCTGTATGATGATTTTAGCAGTGTTTGCATCGACTCAGTCGACTCACTCCTAACATCATTCACGTGCTTTGTGAAAGTAAGTTTCTTAGTTCTCCTTGCTAATCATGTTATATAGGGGTGCAATGTACAGAGTGAGATTGATAGGCGGCAAGCTTCCGACGCGTCCGACCAGTCCGATGCTTCCCCATGACAGCCGCGAGCTGCTACAGCATTCCTGACAGTCGCTGCCAGCTTCGATTACGGTAACAATGATGAACTGAACACGCCGTCGAGCTTCATGGTCCAAATTAAAGGCAGGTGGTTGGTTTGCCGTTCGGACTTCGATGCAGCCCATCTGTTTATACCAATCCAATGGCCTATTCGGATGTGGAAAGTAATATCAGCGTCTGCCTTGCACCGGACGACGCTGGACGCGCCCCTTTCATTTCGGCTGTCGACGTATATCCTGCCTCGGCCACACAAATAGTTCCGGCCGAGGCTCATTCTAACACCAACTGAAGGAAGCAAGATTTTTGTTTTGACAGGTGTTTATATTTAGCTCTGAGTCTACTCGAGCTCAACTCGAATTTGGCTAAACTCCACTCATTTTATAAACAAGTTGAGTTCGACCGTCAGGGGGCGGTTGAAACCATTTTTTCCGGAAAAAATGGTACCCCGTCCGACTAAAAATGCATCAAACAGGGTGAAATTCACCCCGTTTAACGCATAAAGGGGGCGGGTAGAATTCCACCCGCTCGAAAGTCCGAGCTCCGACCTTGGACTTTCGAGCGGGTGGAATTTCACCCGCTCGACACCTCTCGACGAAACTTCCAAGCTCCCTCTCGACGAAACTCCCACCCACGCACTCTCTCCCTTTCCTCTCGATTAAACCTCTCAACCGCAGGCTCTTCCCCTGCGTCTCCCATCTTCTTCTTCAACTGCAACGCAACCCGTCTCCCTCAGAGCTCCCTCTCTTCTTCAAGGTATGCACTAAAGCTTTTTTCTCCACACCCTCTCCCTTTCTCTCGCTCACACCAGGTTCCGAGTAGGCCATGGCCGACACAAAACGCCTTTCTCTGCTTAGATACTCATTCTTTTTCTCTGATTTAAAGCGCTGACCTGCGGAACAAAGGCGGTCCAGCCCTAATCGCTGCTGGGTGTTCTCATACGAGGTCTTTGAAACATCTACGTCTGCCAAGGCCAACACAGCTCTTGTATGTTATCTTTTCCTGCCTCTCTTACTCATTAGTTGTCTTGCTAGTCCTCAAGTTGTTTGATGAAATGCTTCTGTGCATGCGCACTTTGTTTTTTAGGCTTCAACAACACTTCTTTTTGTATTTCATTTACAATGGAGTGCGCCAGACTCCCCCACGCGGATCAGGTGTTTGTTGAAACGACTGAAAGAAACACTTTCTCCTGGAATAGCTTGATTGATGGTTCAGGTTGATGGAATTTTGAGCACAAAGGGGCTGATTAGCAGAAATCAAGTCAAGAAGTTGGTTGTTTCCTTGATTTCCTGTATACATCTTGGGTGATTGGAAATCACCTTGTTAAGTGTACAATTTATTTATAAAAAGATATCCACCGATTTTGGCGAACTTGACTAGTCGGTTATATCTTTTTCTTTTTGCAGATGAATAAATTGCCGATGAATTTTTCTCAGAACAAGAGATACATTGTTGTTTACTTGTAAAGAAGCATTTATTTGGGCAACTAGAAATGGCTGCTATGTTGAAGTTGCATCCTTTGTAACGTCACAATAACACAAAGAAAAATTTCTGGCAGACAAGGTTTACTAAGCAAGCATGTTCAAATCTCTTTCAAACAACTTATTGCAGGTTTGAAAAAAGTCTCATCATTTTTCTACCATGTGCATCAAACATGGTTAATTTTACTAGGTTAAATTGTTTCTTGTGCATCAAACATGGTTAAATTTAACAGGTTAAATTCTTCTAGTGCATCAAACAATGTTAAATTTACCAGGTTAAATTCTTCTAGTGCATCAAACATAACCTCAAATCGGAAGAGGGTTAAGTTTCATCCTGTTTTTTTTTCCAGAAAAATTTACCACGTTAAATTCTTCTCGGTGCATCAAACGCACCCTAACTGAAAACTTGAGTTTATAAACAAGTTGAGTTTGAATGGTATAAACTCGACTCGATTAATCGAGTAAGCTCACTTAATCTATGTTTTTTTTTTAAAAAAAAAATCAAAGTTGAAATCAACAAAAGAAGTCATGTTAAATGGGACTTTGTAAACGAGCTTAAGGCCACGTTTGATGGCTTGGATTTTTTTGCGGTGGAATTTTTTCAAGGGTAAAATATCCATGGTAAAATGAGAGGAGGGTAAAATTCCCTTTTTCTTGTTTCAAGCCATGTTTGATGGCCTGAAACTTTTTTGAAGGGAAAAAAATGCCTAGTCTGATAGACAGGAAAACTTTTTCAAGGAAATTTTTTTTTACTGTTTAAACGATATCATCTCCTCACAAAACAAATATGCATATCAAAATACAGTAACAAAAAAATGACAAGCCCCTCATCCTGCCCAGAAGGCTTGAATAAGAGGCCAACGTAAAGAATGTTAGCTCAAACTGGTAAACATTCCAAAGAACCTAGCCGGAGGATGGCTTCCAGCAAAAAGAAAAAATGGAAATAGAAAAAGAAATGGGAACACCTTTCAAAATAGTATATATAGAGAAAAAATGTACATAAGCATGTATAAGAGAGAGAGTGTTCTAAACTCACCGTGAACTTGCCATATTTTGCACAATTCACTATCAACCATGTTAGCAAGTAACTGATTCACATTAACATATGTCCAACTGTGGAACCAAAGATGGTCAAAGCAGAAATTTACAACATACTTTCAAACTGTTTAAGGTGGTTCATGGCTTCTTGATTCCCATTACAGACTTAAGGTAACAAAGCTTATGATTCACATCCCCAAGATCAGGGGAGAAAGCAGACGGTGGCTCTCCTCCCATATTTTCCCTTCATCAAACACGCCCAGCTGAGCCAAGCATATCACGATGGGCAACAAATGAACAAACACTGTTGCTCATTGTGCAAGCTAGAAAGAACCACAAAAGAGACAACAGAGAAAGCACACAGCAGCGGAAAACATTAATTAATTTATGAAGCTAAGCATGAAATGCAAACTTGAAGTTCCTTATATAAATTATTCTATAACTAAAACCACATGCAGATGTGAAGAAACCAGTGTCCACAAGTTTTTCCTCTCAACTATCTTTTTTTTTTTTTTGTCTCCCTCTCTTTTTTGTCTGACAGGCCTTCCAATTGCCCATTTTTATCATTGCCACCTTCAAACCTTTGGATCATACTCTTCAAGTGACCATCATCCTCCCCAGCCAAGAACAAGTAGCTTTTGATCGACAACACTTTCAAGACCTTTGCAGTACATGCATATCCCATGAATGCAAAACCAAAAGGGACAGAAACCATGAACCCCAAATTGGAGATGAGGAAGAGTGGAGGAATCACAAATGGTGCAGCTGATACAACTGTACCAGTTATTACAACTTTCTTTCCCCAGTTCCATATCAAACCCAACATCTTGTTCATTTGTAACTGCTGCCCAGAAAACCGAAATGGCTGCCGTCAGGTGTTTAAATTTAGCTCCCACAAGTTCCAATGCATTGATGAAGCTACTGCAATAAGTGATTTTATAGTGGTTATGTTTGCAAGAGGAGCAATCTGGTTCACAATAGTTGATTCCAATTTGTTTACTGTATCCTTTGGCAGCCAGGCCTGCCTTGTAGTGCTCTCACATCCACCTCAGTCTTGATTTGGTAGACCCACTTGCAGGCTATAAGATTCTTTTTAGCAGGAAGTTTCACCAAATACCATGCCTTTGTTCTTTCTATAATATTTTAACTCCTGCATCACTGTGCTTTGGTGCTTCACTTTTATGAAACGTCTTATTTGGATTCACCTCAACATAAGAATGAACTAAGGCAAGGTATGCAGTCTTGGGGAGAAGGAACCATAAGGAAAAAACACAAGTATGGAAAACTGAAACACTCGTACTATGATGTCTTTGAGGACAAGGAGCTGCTGCATCAGGAGGTGATATCAGAATCTTGATTTACAGGCCCTGAAAAGGAAAGAGTTTGCAATATGGACTTGCTTATCCCAAAAATATATTGGGATGTATTTGTTCAAGCGTCCAGAACAAAATGAAAAATAAGATGATATCAGCTTAATTCCCCTCTGCATCCACGCAGGCAACTAGCACCCAGTGTATATTTAATCAACCTGCCACTCAAGAACAACCAGCGATCAAACACATAGAGTCAAGAAAACTTGACAAATAACTCAGACTGATCAGATTTATCAAATCTGAATCTCGTTCTAGGTAGCACTCAAGTATGAGTGAAACCCTAAAATTCTAGAGTTCAGTTGATCTCTGTAAACTCGGGTCCATAACATTCTAACTTACTGAACACTTGGAGCTGGTGCGATCAATAACCTAACTCAAGAGCAGAAAGTACATATATCTGCCCATCTCCTAATTATAGCAGTTCAAGAAAGAGTTGCAGACAATATATAATGGGCATTTTTGTCATCTCCAAAAGAAAAATATCAACTTGGACTAAAATGGTACTGATGCAGTAATGTGTTTGTTAGTCTTGTTGTATGAGAAATGGGTAAAACCATCTGCTCCGTTCAATTTCTGCCCTTGAACAGAATCAGACACCAATGAATGAAAAGGACACCGACAGTGGAGGAATGACTTTTGGGAAAGAAAACATTGGAATGACTTTTGGGAAAGAAAACATTGCATTAGAATAGATGATGATATTCGAGGAAGCAGTATGCTGCAGCAAGCAAATGGAAAATGAAAAAGAGTCGGAATTCTAGCAGTTAAACGGTGAGCATAACAACATTGAAAAAAAAAACGACATATTTATGTATACAAGCATGAATACTTATGCAACTCTCCACCAGAAAGCGTGCTCTCCACCATCACCACCGCCACTGCTCCCCCAAACCTCAACTTGTGAGGCTCCCCATGAAGCCACGGAAGGAAAAACGGCGATGAATGAATTGTAAGAAAGAACGCAGAATAGGGAGAGAGAGTTGGCGTACCTCACATTCTTCAAAAGACCACGACGACGGCTCAACTTGTTCGAAACACCAAGAGCAGCAGCGGTGGTGGAGAGCACGGCGAGCAGTCGGGCGAGTGGTCGAAGAGGAATGAGAGTGACGAGGAAGCCCTAACGGGCAAAAAAATTATCCCCGCAAAAAAGTCGGACCCAAGGGTCCGACTTTTTTCTAGGGAAAAATTACCCTGGAACTATCTTTTTACCCGGGGATACTTCACGGTGTTTGATAACACCTGTTGAATTTGTACGTTTATTTATTTTTTTTCTTATTCAAGAGTATTTCCCCCGGCCATCAAACGTGGCCTAAAGGAGGCAAGCTCAAACTAGGACTCAATTTATTAAGTGAAGCTTGACTTGACCTTGTACAGTTTAACTCGAGTTTGAACCGAGCAAGATATTGTGCAACAGACCTGCCATGTCCGTCTTCAGGAACCTGACCATGTAGTTCCTTTATAGAATATTGTGCCTACCTTCGAAATAAGGACCTTGTTCAATGATTTCCTGCAAAAATAGCTAAAAAGCTTTCACTAACTCAACGTATATATTTTCTACGTATACATTTTCTCATGGAAGAGATAAAATGCCAAAATCTCGATCAAATTTTCATCACAGTTTCCATGAAGGGAAAAATAGAGCAAGATTAATCTAACCATTTGGAAGAGATCTCCCAGCCGGAAAATGCGCCAACACCCTGGCTGCAATTACGATTCAAATCTCCCCAACTTGTCTTTTCATTCCTCAGACGAGGATACAAAATTCAGAAAGAGAATAAGAATTCACCCAAAGCACCCAAAAGAGAAAAACTCACAGCAAGCCCTCGCCTGCTCACAACAGGCAAGGGCTCGCTGGCCAGTGGTCACAGTCGACCCTGGCCCGCCGGGGGGAGTCGGAGGGTCGACGACTGCGACGCCGACATCGACCCTCATTTTTCTTTATTTTTCTGTTGAGCTGACTTTCCATGGAATATGTATTTTTGTACATTGTCTTTTTCTATCCTCTAATGTCGTTGTCCGTTTAAAAGCGACCGTTTGTGAATTAGCTTCAAAAGTTGAGGGTCCGTTTGATAATCTTAAAAAAAGGGCCATTTTGTATTTTTCCTAAAAAGTTTTTTGTATTTACATTCAAAACCAGGGTGGGGGATCCAGAATCGACATAGGACTTTGGTATGGTTGAAGCACATTTTTGGACTACCTAATAACTAATGCGGATACAAATATATATATATATATATATATATATATATATAGAGAGAGAGAGAGAGAGAGAGAGAGAGAGAGAGAGAGAGAGAGAGAGCCGATAAAATGGGAATATATAACAAAATTTGGGGACAAGAGGTCCCCGAAATACATCCGCAAAAAACAAACTGCAAAAACAGAATCAGTAAGAAGAAATATACAATACAATACAGAGAAATATAAGAGAGAGTGGGGGGAAAAAACCGGCGCGGCACAGTCACCTAGCCGCAGGCGGACCTCGGCGCTTCAACCGAA